>LBNU01018720.1:141876-170009 GCA_014162995.1 Artemisia annua
ATAATGGCTGGTTGACCATTGAGAAGAGGAAAGGTCCCAAGTCCTTGGTGGTTCTTGTTTGTTATACCGCGGTCCTGGACTCGGTGAAGCACTGGAAAGATAACTTCTTCTTCGTGAAGCGGACAATTTTTCCTTTGTCTGTGCCATGGTTCGAGAAAGTTTCCGTGGATCGTGATCCGCCACCATCTGACGCGGACGTTGATCACGCACTCTTGGAGCTTCTTACCACAAAGAAGGCTCCGTTCAAGAGATACCCGGACGTGTTTTTGAACGTCATCGGGTTAAGCTGGACATGGGATGACTATGCTAGTTATCCTACCTTTTTATGGACAGATGAGCAGGGTGGGTTATTAGATGGCTTGTTATCTCTTATTTTGCATTTTTATGTCCGTTTATGACTTTTTCCTTTTTTGCAGATATGGATTTATTCGCCTTTATCAACCAACCGGATCCTTTCAAGGTGAAAACCGGGGAAAGGACTCTGAAGGAGGGCGAGGCCACTTTTTTGGCGGAAACGGCTGACCGGGTAGTTCAACCTACCGAGAACATAGTGTCCTTGGTTCAGCGAACCGTGGGTGGCCGCGGCTAAGACAGCTGGGAAGAAGAGGGTCAGTATTGCGGTTCCTCCGAAACCTAAGAAGAAAAGGTTTACTCTGTCATCCAAAAAGGAAGCCGCAAGTGGTTCAGGCATGCATTTTTTTTTTCTTTTTTTTCTTTTTTTTTAAGGAGAGTTAACTCGTTGTGGCTCTTGTCTAGGTGCTGCGCCTGTGGAAGTCACTCCTGGATTCCTGGAACTTCAGGATGATTCGAGCGAGGGATTGGAGCGTACAGGTCCGCACACAGACGCCAATATCATGAAGAATGCTACCATCCTCACTGCTGATTCTACCACTTCCGCCCATCCCGAACTTGAGAGCAAGACTCCCGAGAATCCCGCTTCTGCTTCTGCCGGGACCACTCATGCTCCCGCAGACTCTGTTGACCTTCATTTGGGGAGTCTCCCGGACACGTGGATGCCGCGGTCGAGAGTGATACTAACTCTGATGATTTCTCTCAGTCTTTGACAGTTGACATGGCCCAGGCCACGTCCGTCTATGTTCCGAAGTGGGCTGCTACTAATGAGTTCAAGATGAATGATCCATGGATTTGCCGGAGTCTTGTGGATAATTTTCCGACTCCGGGCTATGTGTCCGTGCTCAGGAACATGGATGCACGGAAACTGTTAGATCACTATAATCTCTTAGCTTCTCAGCAGTTTAGCACCGGACCCGACGTCAGGTTGAGGCTTGAGCATGAGCTGGAAGTGAATGACAAATTGTGCCGAAAGTTGGAGAGGAAGGACAAGATTATTTCCTCACTCAGAGCCAAGGTTGAGGGGTTCAAGGGTGAGTCTTCGCAGATGGCTGAAGTCCGTGGTAGGGTGTCCGAGTTGGAAGGAATTGTTGAATCTAGGGAGAAAGAGGTTGCTAAGCTGCGGGTGGAGAATGCCGCGTTGGCTGGGAAGGTTGAGCAATTAACTGGGTTGTCAAAGTTGGAGTCGAGGAATAGGGAGTTGGAGGCCGCGAATAAGGAGTTGGCTGAGAAGTTCGCGGGTCTGGAGTTAGTTTGTTGTACCTTGGAGAATCAAGTGAGGGGTGAGGAGTATCTGAATAAAATGTTTGAGGAGAGGGAGGAGGCTACTCGGGCCGGCTTCGAAGAGCAGTTGGCCGAGCTGGATGGCCGGTTGGCAGCTCTCAATGGTGAGTTTGATACGCAGCTGTTTCCCCAATTATTGAATGCTGTTGATGGGAAAAGATGGGTGATCGGTCACGGTTTTCGCAAGGCCTTTATGAAATTCAAGGAATGTGATGAGCTGCGACGCGACTTGGGAATTGTATTTCTGCTGTAATCGCTGAGCGACTTCGCCAAGGGTTGGAGGCCGGGGTAGTGCATGGCGGCCGGGGACCAAACTTGAAGATATAGAAGCTTATGATCCCGAGGCCAAGTAGAGATACACTGAGGCCGTCATTAGGTTGGGTAATGTTCCGTTCCCGCTGTTGGAGTCTCTTGAGGCTTGCAAGGATTCTCCTCTGGAGTTCCTAATGTCACAGCTTGTTCTTGAGGAGGAACGTTTGCCGGGGTCAACTGAGGTTACCTTTGGGCCGCCTGTCGCGGAAGAGCGCATTCTTCCTGACTCCTTGCTGAAACGACTCGCTAGTCGTCCGCGTGCGATTTCCACCTATAAGGAGATGAAAAACAAGAAGCACGGCAAGGAGTTTGACTTTTCCTTGATAGTTCCGCGTCTGATGCCTCTACCGGCTCCGGAGGCCGTGGTTGGTTCTGAAGGTGGGTCGGGGTCAAATCCTTCTGCCCCTTTTAATGGCCCAAAGGGGGACGATGAGGCTCAACACGATCTTGAGTATAATGATGATGAGTTATTTGATGCCTCCGTCCTTGATCAGCCAGTGAAGCCTTCTGGGGAAGAGTCTCAAGTGAATCCCTCTCCGGCACCTTAGTTTGTTTTTGGCAGTGTTCCGGGGACATTTAGACTATGTCGCCCTTGCCGCCCCCATGTGAAGCTTTTAAATTATCACTCAGTTTGTCTGGCGTTCAGTTGAGCCTGCAATCGTTTGCGGTAGCTTCCTGACGTGGCAGCTCAGAATAGGCCTTAAGTATCCAGCATCATCTTGTATAGACTTAGAAATATTTCAGTATGTCTCTTTTTTTTTTGTTATCCTCCTTTAGTTGAGCCCGCGGTTTGTGAGGTTGCTTCCTATAGGAGCGACTTATTCCCCGGATGTATGTATCCGTGGGTCTTTTGGATGGATATTGATGAGCACTTGGTTCCTTCTATTGTGCCTATTTGTTTTGTTGTTTTATTATTATTATTATTATTATTATTATTATTATTATTATTGTTGTTGTTGTTGTTGTTGTTGTTGTTGTTGTTGTTGTTGTTGGTAATAATTCGATGCGGTCAATGGGTCTGCAGTACTACTTGCATGCCTTAGTTGATTGCGAGGTTGTTTTTCCTCATGCCGGGCTTGCAATGCCTCTTATGCATTTCAGTAATTGAATACGTCCGTACTTAGTGTTCCGGGGATAGTTAGTCATGGTCAATGGGCTTGCAATACCACTTATATGCCTTAGGTATTTTCGAGAGTTTGTTTCTCAAATTTTATGTGTATGCATAACAAGTAAGTGATGATAAATAAAGTAAAATCAAAGAAAAAAGAACACAAGCAGTATTTGGGAAAATTTGTGGAGCTGATCGGACTCCACATTTAATTAAGTAAAAGAAAATTCATGAAAACATAAGCTACATACTTTCTAAGATGAGTTCCCGCTGCCGGGTACAGCCACGGTCAGCCAGCAGGGAATACTTACATTCGGTTGAAATTACATGTAACATTTTTCTAAGTTCCGTACATTCCATGGCCGGGGAAGATCTTGTCTGTTCTGGTTCCGGAGCTTGTACGATCCCCTGCCCAATGCCTCCGTGACTTCATATGGTCCTTCCCATTTTGGTCCTAGCTTTCCGCCGTTCTCTGCATGGCTGGCCTCATTGCATCGGTACACAAAGTCGCCGGGCTTGAAGGATGTGCCGCGGACTCTTGCATTGCAGTGCTTTTCCATCTTAGCTTTGATTCTTGCCTCCTCAATAGCCGCGACCTCTCTTCTTTTTTCTGCAAGATCCAGGTTGACGCGCAGGGCTTCATCGTTTTCCACCGGGTCAAAGAGGGCACATCTTTTAGCGATGGCATTCCTATCTCGACCGGGATAACAGCTTCCGTACCGTACGTCAAAGAGAATGAAGTATCTCCGTTGCTAGACTTTATCATGGTGCGGTGGGCCCATAGCACGCGTGAAACTTCTTCTAGCCAGTCCCTTTTTCCCTGATCTATCCTTGCCTTTATTCCTTCTCCGAGGCTTCTGTTCGCTCTCTTACCAAGCCATTTGCCTGCGGATGCTTGACAGACGCGAACCGCTGTTTGATGTTGAGCTTCTCACACCAATCCTTGAAGGGGTTGTCAATGAATTGTTTGGCATTATCCGATACGATTTCACACGGAAGGCCGTATCTGCACACGATATTATCCCAAACAAATTTTTTTTACTTGATTGCCGGTGATGGTTGCCAGGCGCTTGGCTTCAATCCACTTCGTGAAGTAGTCGATTCCCACTATTAAATACTTGACCTTTCTTGGAGCTTCCGGGAATGGGCCGCTGATATCCAGGCCCCATTTGTAGAACGGCCAAGGAGAAGTGATTGGAACCAGGTTGTGCTGTGGATTCTTTGGTACTGGCCGGTGAACTTGGCAGTCTTGACATCTTTGAATGACTTCCCTTGCGTCCCTGTGCATGCTAGGTCAGTAGTACCCGGATCGAAGGGCTTTAGCCACAATGGTCTGCGGTCCTGAGTGCATGCTGCACGATCCTTCGTGAATTTCCCTGATTACATAATTGGCTTGCAGTGGACCGACGCACCGGAGCCATGGTTCTAGGAAAGATTTTCGGAAAAGAACCCCGTTGATTATGGCATATTGTCTTGCCTTTATCTTCAGCTTCCGGGCTTTCTTTTCTTCTGCCGACAGTGCTCCGCTTTGTAGGTATTTAAAGAGTGGAGTCATCCATGTGTCACCCTCCTCTTCTACCATGGGCATGACTTCCTTTTCCTTGATAGATTTTTCCTTGAGGACTTCCACTAGCACTTGTTTGGTCAGATGAGCGAAGCTGGTGGAGGCAATCTTGCTCAACGCGTCTGCCTGCTTATTTTGGCTCCGCGGGACATGCCTTATCGAGAATGTTCTGAACCCTTCAATTAATGCCTTTGCCTTGGCTAGATATTGGACCATAGATTCCTCCTTAGCCACGTATGAACCATTGATTTAGTTCGCGACTAGTCGTGAATCGACATTCGCGGCTAGGTCCTTCACCCCCATCTGCTCGGCTATCCTCAAACCAGCTATTAGTGCCTCATATTCTGCCTCGTTATTGGATGTTTGGAACTCGAAACGGAGGGCATATGTGAACTCCATACCTTCTGGATTTGTCAGGATGAGTCCAGCCCCGGATCCTTCTTGGCATGAGGATCCATCTGTATACAGGTTCCAAGGTTCTGTATAAGGTAATTCTTTGGCTGCTGATTCCATTTCCGCGGATTCTTCTTCTGGCACTTCTGCGATAAAGTCAGCCAAAACCTGCCCTCTGATCGCTGTCCGCGGTCTGTAGTTGATATCATGCTCTCCTAACTCGATGGCCCATTTTGTCATTCTGCCTGTTTTCTGTGTTTGTGCCAGTACTTGTTTGATTGGTTGATCAGTGATGACAACAATTGGGTGGGCTTGAAAGTACCTTCGGAGTCTTCTAGCCGCGTGAATTAGTGCCAGTACTAGTTTTTCCATTGGGCTATAGTTTATCTCTGGGCTTTTGAGGGCGCGACTGATAAAGAATATTGGCATATGATTTGTTCCTCTTTCAGCTAGTAAGACAGCACTGATAGCTTCTCTGGCCGCGGATAAGTACATGATCAACTCCTCCTTTGGCAGAGGGGCCGTGAGTGTTGGAAGATTGACAATGTGCTTCTTCATCTCTCTGAAGGTTGTCTCCGCTTCCGGTGTCTAAATAAAGTCGCTCTTCTTGATGCATTTTTTTAATGTTCGGAAGAACGGCAGTGAATTCTCTGCGGACTTGGATACGAAACGGTTGAGACTTGCCAGTTTTCCGTTTAAGCTTTGTACTTCTTTCTTGGTTCTTGGGGATGGTAGCTGGGCAACGATCTCGGATTTCTCCGGAGAAGCCCGAATCCCTTGCTTGCTGATCAAGTGGCCCAAGAACATACCTTCTTCATCGCCAAAAGTACACTTCCTTAGATTCAATTTCATGTTGATCCTTCTGAGGGTTGTGAAGGTTTCTTCCATGTCTTTCAATACGTCAGTTTCTGAGTGACTTTTTATGACCAAATCATCCACGTACACTTTCAGGTTTCTCCCAATTTGCTTCTGAAAAGCCAGGTCAACCAGCCGCTGGTATGTGGCTCCTGCGTTTTTCAAACCAAATGGCATTTTCTGGTAGCAGAATATTCCTTGGTTTGTGTGGAATGCGGTCTTTCCTCATCTTTTACAGCCATTTGAATTTGGTGGTATCCATTGTACGCATCCAGGAAGCATTTGAACGCGTACCCGCAGAGTGATTCTACCTTCCAATCAATCTCCGGGAGTGGATAGCAGTCTTTATGGCAGGCTTTGTTCAGGTCTTTGAAGTCGACGCACATCCTCCAACTTCCGTCACTTTTCTTGACGAGTACCGGGTTTGAAAGCCAGTTGTGGTAGTGGACTTCCCTTATGATGCCGGCCTCGACAAGTTTGGCCACGTCATCGTTAATAGCCTTGTTTCTCTCCGTGGCTTGTCCTCTCTTTTTCTGTCTTACCGGGGAATATCCCTCCCGGACATTAAGCTTGTGTTTTGCGATGCTCCGCGGTACTCCGGTCATATCTCACGGTTTCCACGCAAATACATCCAAATTGTTTCTTAGTAGTTCACACAAGTCTTTTTTCCCTTGGCCAGTTAGGCTTCCTTCTATGGTGATGGTTTGATCCGGGAATTCTAGGTGTATTGCAACCTTGATACCTTCCTTTGCCGGGGCTTCCTCAGCATTCTGCTGCGGCTGTGGTTCCACTACCATACGACATTCAACAGGCATGGTTTTGTCGCTATGGAGTGTCACTACGCCTCCTTTGGTGGGGAACTTTATCATGCCGTGAGTCGTGGAGGGTATGATCTTTAGTAATCTTATCCCCGGTCTGCCAATGATCCTGTTGTACTGGATGGAGATCTCACAACCATGAAGTTCATCCATGCGCTTGCCGAGTTCTTATCATCACCCAAAGTTACTTCCAGTAGGATCTGCCCTAAAGGCCATGATATCTCACCTCTGAAGCTCAGCAGGGATGTGGCGGGGATCATTCTTCGTCTGATTTCAGGGCTTAGGCGGCTGAAGCAATGTTCATAAAGTACTTCTGAGGCACTTCCATTGTCGACGTACATTCTGTGCACGCGGTGCCCGCCTATGTCCGCCTTGATCACCATTGGGTGATCATCCCAATCGTCCTCCTGTATTGGTGGGAAGGATATCTCCANATTGTCGACGTACATTCTGTGCACGCGGTGCCCGCCTATGTCCGCCTTGATCACCATTGGGTGATCATCCCAATCGTCCCCCTGTATTGGTGGGAAGGATATCTCAAGGTTTGGGCCTGTTTGTGGGAGAAACTTCTGTTTTACGCTTCTCTGCCAGGGCTGGACCATGAATATCGCGGGGGCCTTATCTTTAGCCGCGGTTTCCTTCTTACCGCCTTTGGCCATCCCACCCTTCTGGGTCCCGTTCTTGATCTCCTTTACCAAGTGTGCCAGTTGACCGGACCTGATTGCTTCCTCAATTTGTTTCTTTAGTTGGAAACATTCATCTGTGGTGTGTCCCCTTTCTCTGTGGAAATCGCAATATTTGTCTTTGTTTCTTGATTCCACCGGACTTTCCATGGGAGGCGGGGACGTGAATTTGACAGAGTCCATTGCTAAGATCTCCTTTGGTGTTTTAGTAAGGGGTGTAAATCAGTCAGTTCTCCTCCTATCAGCTCTGGAGCGTCCTTTGAATTCTGATTTTCGTTCAAACGCTTGGATATTATGACTGACTTTGGACCCGTTTTCTTGAGCTTTCCATGAGGAGCGGTCTTGTTTCTTTTTTGACTGGTTTGCCGCGGCTGTGGCGCCGCGGAGGAAGGCTGTAGTTACTTTCCACATCTCATCCACAGTTTGTGGGATATTGTCATTGANTTCTGATTTTCGTTCAAACGCCTGGCTATTATGACTGACTTTGGACCCGTTTTCTTGAGCTTTCCATGAGGAGCGGTCTTGTTTCTTTTTTGACTGGTTTGCCGCGGCTGTGGCGCCGCGGAGGAAGGCTGTAGTTACTTTCCACATCTCATCCACAGTTTGTGGGATATTGTCATTGAGTCTTTTGATCAGCTCCGGATTGGTGATTCCGTGCATGAACCCTGAAATTCTCATGCACTCTGGGGCACCTTTTACGTGCATGCTTTCAGCCTTAAAGTGGTCAATGAAAGCTCCGGTTGACTCTCCTTCTCTTTGCTTGATGTGGTGCAGCTCCACCGGATCCTTTGCATACTTCTTTTGCTGGAGGAATTAAGATAGGAAACCTTTCCGCAAATCTTCAAAACTGTCAATGCTCTCTGGTGGCAGCTCATCAAACCACATGCGGGCATGACCCATGAGAGTGGAATTAAACATGTGACACCAAGTAGGCATAGCCTACCGTTCCACTTTAGCTGCGGTGCAAAAGTTCTTGAGATGGTCTTCTGGATCGCCGGTTCCATCATAGGTTTTGACATTGGAGGGCATCCTAGTTCGTTTCGGGAACTCAAATTTCCTGATTCGATGTGTGAAGGGGTCAGTGTCCTCAATATCATATGGACGATAAAGGTCATCTTTACCACCTTTGTTTCTTTTAGGTCTAGACATCAATGTCCTCCGGCACTGTCCTCACTTTCTGATGGGGAGCGTTCCCTCCATTGTCCGGGGTCAGAGTAAGCGAATCTATCTCCGGCTCCTCTGTCCCTAGGGTAGGGAGTGCTGCTGAAAGTTGGACTTGGGCTTCTCCTTTCCCACCTTTCTGATTTTTCGCCACTTCCGCACGTAGCCTCTCGGCGACTGCGTCTGGCTTCAGCTCTTCGCTCTCTTCGAGCGCGACTTTTGGACTTTAGCCGGGAAAACACATCTGGTTTCCTATCTCCCAGTCGCGACTTCATGTCTCTTCGTTTTTTTCCCAAGCGCGAGAAAACGACCGATCGGGGATACATTTTTCTCTCATTATCCTCTCTGGAGGTTCTAGTCTCTCTGCTACTGAGTCGAGAGAAAGCACTTTGGGAGTAAGAGTACTCTGATGGTCCGGATTTGACACTTGGACTGGCTTGTCGCCTTCTTTTGGCTTTTCTCTCTTCCAGGGGTTTGGACTCAGAGTTTCGAGATTGTTCCCGAGACCTTCCACTTTTTCCCTCGTCATTATCATAGTCGAGCCGTGTTTGCACCTGCCTTAACTTTTCTTGATGAACCTTTTCAGCCATTAAGGGCAATAACTGGTCGTAGTGCTTGTCGCAAAACTCCCTTATTGCCGCATCTGGCAAAGGTTCACTCGTTCCTTGGCTTTTCTCCTTTCCCAAGGTATTCCGTACCGCGGAGCGCTCTTGGGTGGGAGTCGAGCCACTTTTCGCCGGTTTACTCATTTTCGCTAGAGTATCTTTGGAAACGTAGTTAAGTTGACGAGTCACAATGCGGATGGTGCCACTTGTTAGTACAATATTGGGGCTCACCTCAAAATCTAGTTTAAGCTAGCTTTTGATGGAATGAATTTCAGACTTTAAGGATAGATTGTAAGCTACTAAGAAAGAAAACACCGTTAGCCTCACCGCGGAAGAGGGACTTCCGCAGTCAACCTCAGGTGTGAGAGTAAGTAAAGGTTTAGTGTTAGGTCACCATATTAGTAAACACAAGTATTCAAATGAGAGAAATGAGATGAGAAATAGACTTGGTTGATTACGATCAATATGAAAGATGAAAGAACAAGAGTTTCCTTAAGATATGAAATTAACCAACAATATTACAATGAGATATGATGTCCTATTTATAGGAGAGGGATAGGGCAACACTCCCTTCCTTCCTATCTTACTAGTTCGTGGGCTTTTATGGCCCATTGGACATTTATTGGACTCGTTTATAACCATATGAGTAACTAACATAATTAAGATAAAAGTGATAATTCTAGCAACCTATTACATTTACTGAAATGACCGAGACTTGACTGAATAGTTGAAAACTATGATCCTAACAATCTCCCCCTAAGGATCGGTCATGAAGGATTGTTGAAGGATGGAAATTTGTCACGGTCATTGAGGTTGCTTTTGACGTCTTTTGTCTTCAAACTTTGAATGTTAACATTGATAGCTTTAGACGTCATCAAAATGATTGTAGTAGAAATATATCATCGTTCTTTGATCTTTGTCTTTGTTGATGTGAAAACAATAGATGATGTTGTAATCCGCCATACGTCACTTTCGGTGTCTNGACACTTCGACTAGCTTGTCGCCTTCTTTTGGCTTTTCTCTCTTCCAGGGGTTTGGACTCAGAGTTTCGAGATTGTTCCCGAGACCTTCCACTTTTTCCCTTGTCATTATCAAAGTCGAGCCGTGTTTGCACCTGCCTTAACTTTTCTTGATGAACCTTTTCAGCCATTAAGGGCAATAACTGGTCGTAGTGCTTGTTGCAAAACTCCCTTATTGCCGCATCTGGCAAAGGTTCACTCGTTCCTTGGCTTTTCTCTTTTCCCAAGGTATTCCGTACCGCGGAGCGCTCTTGGGTGGGAGTAGAGCCACTTGTCGCCGGTTTACTCATTTTCGCTAGAGTATCTTTGGAAACGTAGTTAAGTTGACGAGTCACAATGCGGATGGCGCCACTTGTTAGTACAATATTGGGGCTCACCTCAAAATCTAGTTTAAGCTAGCTTTTGATGGAATGAATTTCAGACTTTAAGGATAGATTGTAAGCTGCTAAGAAAGAAAACACCGTTAGCCTCACCGCGGAAGAGGGACTTCCGCAGTCAACCTCAGGTGTGAGAGTAAGTAAAGGTTTAGAGAGATAAAGTGTTTAGAGTGAGAGAGTTGTAGGTGTTACCGTTTGAGAGTGGCGAGTACCCTCTATTTATACCATAGCGCTCGTTGTCGGTTTCTGAGAGTTCCGTACTATGATAGCGACGTTTTCAGGTGACCAACCCTCAGGTTCACTTGTTGGTGTCCCCATGTCGTGAGTGGCGTTTCCTTCGGAGAAGGGTTGTCGCCTTTCCCATTTTGGGTCTGCCTTGGTCAGCTATATGGTAGCTGATAATATTCCTTACTCTTTTTGGTTTGGTCCGTGGTCCCAGCATCTAGATTGATCCCGAACACGGAATTCTTTTGTGGAGTGTTGTGAAACGGACCGTCCCTTGGAAGACCGGCTCTTATCCCGGCCCGGGCTAGCTTATGTTGAGAGAGTCCGGACAATTATCCTGGTCCGGGTTGGATGAGTTTAAGCGGGCCCGGCCTATTGTTCTTGGGTCCGGGGGTATTATACTATTGGAGAGAATGAATTCCTTGATTTGTATTGATCATGAATGCCGATTATAAAGATTACAGGAGATTATTCTAGATGTTGTGAATGGGCTAGGCCTAATAATACACATGGGCTACGATACATAACAATATATAAAGCTATACAAATACATATACAAATGTAGACTAATACGCCCCCGCAGTTGGAGCGGGAGGAGGTCGGACGCTCAAACTGGATCTGAACTCTTCAAATAGGGCGGACGGAAGTCCTTTGGTGAAGATATCGGCATACTGATAGCGGGAGGGAACATGTAAAACGCGCACCTGACCAGCAGTAACCATGTCACGAACAAAATGTATATCTATCTCAATATGTTTCGTGCGTTGATGTTGAACCGGGTTTGCAGAAAGGTAAATGGCACTCACGTTGTCACAATAGACAAGAGTAGCAGACGATAATGGAGAATGTAACTCGCGGAGCAGATTACGAATCCATGCAGTCTCAGCGACCACGTTGGCAACGCCCCTATATTCAGCTTCGGCACTGGATCGGGAGATGGTGTGTTGGCGCTTGGAGGACCAAGACAGTAGATTATCACCTAAAAACACACAGTAACCGGAGGTTGATCGTCGTGTGGAAGGACAACCTGCCCAATCAGCATCTGTATAACCAACAAGAGAAGTAGTAGAAGATGAGTATAAATGTAGACCAAAATCCAGAGTCCCCTGAACATATCGCAAGATACGTTTGAGAGCAGCAAAATGTGGCTCCCGCGGATCGTGCATATATAGACAAATCTGCTGTACGGCATAAGATATATCTGGGCGTGTAAATGTGAGATACTGAAGCCCTCCTGCAAGACTACGGTATAATGTAGGATCTTGAACCGGAACACCTGCTGGACCCAATTTAGACTCTGTGTCAACGAGAGTCCGAGAAGGGTTACAATTGGTCATGTGAGCGCGGTCAAGAAGCTGGAGTGCATACTTCTTCTGAGACAGAAACAACCCTGTGGAGTGACGAACAGCAGAGATACCAAGAAAATAATTAAGTGCCCCGAGATCAGTCATATCAAACTCATTATGTAATGAATCAATAATCTGCTGAAGGAGAGTAGTGGATGATGCTGTAAGGATAATGTCATCCACGTATATAAGTAAATAAGCAACCTCATATCCCTGTCGATAAATGAAGAGTGAAGAGTCACATCGACTGTGATAAAATCCAACCCTGGTGGCATAACCTGCAAATCGCTGAAACCAGGCACGAGGTGCTTGTTTCAGTCCATATAGTGATCTCTGCAAAAGACAAACATGGTGAGGGTATCGAGAATCAACAAACCCCGGTGGCTGGTGCATNACCAGCAGTAACCATGTCACGAACAAAATGTATATCTATCTCAATATGTTTCGTGCGTTGATGTTGAACCGGGTTTGCAGAAAGGTAAATGGCACTCACGTTGTCACAATAGACAAGAGTAGCAGACGATAATGGAGAATGTAACTCGCGGAGCAGATTACGAATCCATGCAGTCTCAGCGACCACGTTGGCAACGCCCCTATATTCAGCTTCGGCACTGGATCGGGAGATGGTGTGTTGGCGCTTGGAGGACCAAGACAGTAGATTATCACCTAAAAACACACAGTAACCGGAGGTTGATCGTCGTGTGGAAGGACAACCTGCCCAATCAGCATCTGTATAACCAACAAGAGAAGTAGTAGAAGATGAGTATAAATGTAGACCAAAATCCAGAGTCCCCTGAACATATCGCAAGATACGTTTGAGAGCAGCAAAATGTGGCTCCCGCGGATCGTGCATATATAGACAAATCTGCTGTACGGCATAAGATATATCTGGGCGTGTAAATGTGAGATACTGAAGCCCTCCTGCAAGACTACGGTATAATGTAGGATCTTGAACCGGAACACCTGCTGGACCCAATTTAGACTCTGTGTCAACGAGAGTCCGAGAAGGGTTACAATTGGTCATGTGAGCGCGGTCAAGAAGCTGGAGTGCATACTTCTTCTGAGACAGAAACAACCCTGTGGAGTGACGAACAGCAGAGATACCAAGAAAATAATTAAGTGCCCCGAGATCAGTCATATCAAACTCATTATGTAATGAATCAATAATCTGCTGAAGGAGAGTAGTGGATGATGCTGTAAGGATAATGTCATCCACGTATATAAGTAAATAAGCAACCTCATATCCCTGTCGATAAATGAAGAGTGAAGAGTCACATCGACTGTGATAAAATCCAACCCTGGTGGCATAACCTGCAAATCGCTGAAACCAGGCACGAGGTGCTTGTTTCAGTCCATATAGTGATCTCTGCAAAAGACAAACATGGTGAGGGTATCGAGAATCAACAAACCCCGGTGGCTGGTGCATATAGACAGTCTCAGATAAGTCACCGTTGAGAAAAGCATTCTTAACATCAAGTTGATGGATGGGCCACTTGCGAGAGACAGCAAGGCTAAGCACAGTGCGAATGGTGGCCGGTTTCACAACCGGACTAAATGTCTCATCACAATCAACACCAAGTTGCTGACTACTACCATTAGCAACCAAACGAGCCTTATAACGACTCAAAGTCCCGTCAGCATGAAATTTGTGCTTAAATAACCACATCGAGCGAACCAAATTAACATCTGTGGGCCTCGGGACAAGAACCCAAGTGCCATTTTTAATTAACGCATTATACTCATCATACATAGCATTACGCCATTGAGGAACTTTTAAGGCGAGGGAGGGAGATTTAGGTATAGGGGATATGGAGGATGTGTGAAGGGATAAACGATCAATGGGTTTGACAATGCCCAATTGAGACCTAGTGACCATGCGGTGAGTTCTGGAGGGTTCAATGGAGGGTGGTGGTGAAGGTTCCGGGTTTGTATGCGGTGGTGATTCGGTGTGAGTCGTAGGGTGAGTAACAGTGGGGGAGGGTAAATGGTTGTGAGGAGGTTGTGTCGGTGTTGTTGGGCTTGTATGGGAGTCCGAGTTAGCAGGAGAGGTGTTGTCGTGATGATGGGTAGGAAGAGGCGAGTGGTTATTGGGCTGAGGTACGTGTTGGGCCGAGGTGGTGGTATTGTCAGTAGGTATTTGGCTTGTTTGTGGTGGAGAGGATGTAGAGGGGGCGGGGTTATTTAAAATGTGGCTAAGAAGTGGATGTGTAGGGTCCAAGAAGGTGTACGAGGGTGGATTATTTGGTGTCATTGATCGGTAAGGAAATTGGGTTTCGTCAAAGGTGACATGTCGGGAAATGATAATTTTGTTTGTTTCAAGGTCTAGGCAACGGAAACCACGGTGATAGGCGGGAAAACCCAAGAAAATGCACGGGGTGGCGCGGGGAGCAAGTTTATGGGGTGAGTGGAGGTGAGGGTAGCAAAGGCATCCGAAAATGCGTAGGCGGGAGTAATCGGGTTGTCTGTGGAAGAGTCGGGTGTATGGAATTTCGTTGTTAATAGCAGTTGAAGGTAGAAGGTTAAGGAGATAAGTGGCCATGTGAAGAGCCTCGACCCAGAAGGAAGGGGGTAGGTGTGCTTGAAATAGTAGTGTGCGAATGACGTTATTGATGGTACGTATCATTCTTTCCGCTTTGCCATTTTGTTGAGAGGTTTTCGGACAAGAAAATCTAAATTGAATACCATGTTTAGCAAAAAGGGTGTGTAGTTGATTGTTGTCGAACTCACCACCATGATCACATTGGAAACTCTTTATTTCGCATTTGAATTGATTTTTAACATAATTACGAAAATGTAAAAACTTATTGAACATGTCAGATTTAGATCGAAGGGGGTATATCCATAAATAATGAGAGAAATGATCAAGAAAAAGGACATAATATTTAAAGCCACTAGAGCTAGTAACAGGAGAAGTCCATAAATCAGAATGGATAATATCAAAACAATGTTCAACAATAGAGTCCGAACTATGAAAAGGAAGCTTTACATGTTTGCCAAGTTGACAGGCATGACAAACATGTTTAGACTTTTCTTTATTACATGAAATAAAATGACGAGAAGTAAGTGTGCGTAGCACATCGTCACCGGGGTGACCGAGACGCTGATGCCACGTGGAGGAGTTTGTGGAGACAAAAGCAGCAGGGCTAGTGGATGGCTTGGTAACTGGATAGAGGTCACCTGAACTGTCACATCGTAGGAGGATATGGCGAGTCAAGAAATCCTTCACAGAAAAACCAAAAGCGTCAAATTCTATAGTACAATTATTGTCCCTGGTGAATTGACGAACAGAGATAAGGTTTTTAATTATATTAGGTGTGACAAGAACATTATGAAGGTGTAAAGGGCGATGCGGGACGGAATAATGCTATGGCCAGTGTTAGTGACGGGAATTGAATTACCGTCACCAACATGTACAGATGGATATAAGCGTTGATTAAAAAGTGTACTTAATTACTTGCACTGGAATTTAAATGTGAGGACGCACCTGTGTCCATGTTCCATGTCGGGTCTTGGAGAGTCATAGTGCTAAAAGCACTTGGTAGAGATGTGGCATGGGTCGGGTACGGAGCAGGTGCGGGACCGAGAATGCTATGGGGCGTCGCGGGCTGTGGTGAGGGAATTTGATATGCAGGCTGTGGGGAGTTAACTGTTGTAGCGTATTGAATATTGGAGGGATAAGGGTGGGATGTTGTTGTTGGGCCGAAGGCCTGTTGGGGATATAAGGTGGTTGGTTGGTTATTGGGCTGCCGGCCCAAGGGAGGTGGTTGATTGTGGGCTTGGCGTGTGGAGTATGAACCCGGGGCCCAGTAGGAGTTGTAACCAGTGTGATGTTGAGATGCATTCCCAGACCCACGAAGTGAAGAGCTTTGCCCCGTACTATTTTTTATTCCCATGCGGTTACGATAGTCGTGTATGAACTTACACCTTTCACCATATTTGCACATCCCCTTATTGAAGTGGGTACATAACTGTGGTAATGAGGAGGATTTAGGAGTACCTTTTTGTCCCGACGAGTTGGTGGCCAAGAGAATGGAAGGGGAAGACGAGCTACTGTCCATTGTATTGGTTGAGTTGCGTGACTCGTTCAATGTTGACTCTTCTAGAAGAAGCATATTGCGGGCTGTTTCGAAGGACGGTAGAGGCTCCTTATGACGGATGAGACGAGCAATGCCTTTAAAGCGTTCGTCAAGCCCGTTAATAGCATACATAACGAGGTTTTTGTCACTAACTGTTTCACCAAGGTTTTGTAACCGATCCGCCATGGTACGTATCTTGGTGCAGTACGCATTAATAGTGAGACTACCGAGTTTGATGGAACGGAGTTCACTATCAAGGGTTATTGCGCGTGCGTCTTTGTTATCATGAAAAAGATCCTTGATGTGGTCCCATAGGGCTTTTGCATTCCCGGGTGTAGTCACGACTTGGTCTTGGAGTGATTCTTCGAGCGTACCTAGTATCCAAACCTTCACCAAGTCGTCTTGTTTTTCCCATTCGGGGTCGGTGGTGCTTGTGGTGGTTCCTTCAATATGTGGTTTTAGTCCCAGACTTCCAAGATGAATTTTTAAGAAGGAACTCCATGAGTTGTAGTTGTGTTTGTCAAGGCTCAGCTTGATGGGTACGTTAAAAGGTACAAATTTGGTGTTAGAAGTGGGTGTGGGATTGATAACTTCATCACCAGCCATAGGTTTCGATTGGTGGTTATTAGGTTAAGTTTTACAGACTTTTGAGAAGAGAGTGAGGGAGGTAGAAAGCCGGTTATGGGATCCGGAATATGTGGAGAAAAAAAGGAAAGATAGTTATGGCTGTGATACCATATTGGAGAGAATGAATTCCTTGATTTGTATTGATCATGAATGCCGATTATAAAGATTACAGGAGATTATTCTAGATGTTGTGAATGGGCTAGGCCTAATAATACACATGGGCTACGATACATAACAATATATAAAGCTATACAAATACATATACAAATGTAGACTAATATATACATGATCACTAATTTTTAAGAAATGTTAGGTTTTCAAAGTTAGGTAAATTTGTTTTATATTAAGAGGTTTGCATTCTAATCTTTTCAAATCATCCTTGGGAAGACTTGTTTTGCGATATGATTATATAATCCTTGCCACCTTGGTAACACTTTCTTCGAACTCGATGAAGTCATGCGATTCTGACATGCCCAAGGCAAAGGCGAAAATGTTAAGATCGAATACAACAAATCATGTAACAATGATATGCAACACCTAGTTTACGACTAGCAAAATCGAAGAACCAAGTCATAGACTGACTATATTTGATTCGCTTACCAGTTCCAAATTAAACATGTCAGACACTCCATGTTTCTTTCTTACTTAAATTAAACCTAAGTAACATATCCTCGTCATGCTACTATTTGGGACCATACTAAGTAGCCCGTCTAATCGTAACTCGTTTTTTTCTTTAGTTATCACCTGTTTCGATCTAACCCAACCTAACGGATTACACCTTGTGTACAATTTAATAAACGCTATAACAACAGACAAAAAAAAAGTAGATTAAGATGATGATTCTTGTTGTTTTACACAAATTGCACCCACAGTTAAAACTTAAAAGTTGTATGAGTAGTACTTAACTGTAACCTATGTACACGAATGATTCTTGTTCATACACATACGTAATTTCTAACTCGAAACGTATTTGAAATTTCTTTAACTCGAAAACTTGATGATAATATAATAAAATTAACCGAGCCGAAAATTCTTACAACTCGAATCGACTTTTTAACATATACTTCTAGAACCCAAACGCAACCTTGTGTAATCTAATATAAAATTCTTACATAAGCACTAGATCATTCAACTTCACCCAAATAATTTACTACTATAAAGTAGTTGAGAATGACACCACAATGATAAAACAAAACAAACGCAACCCAAATAAAAGAAACAAAAAAAGAAAACAATCAAACAAAAGAAAACAAATAGACTAAAAATATAGTAATAAGAAAAAGAGTATTGATAGGCTTCTAGTTGATACCTTGTAACTTTTGATTCGTGATAGGTTGATGTTATAGTTTTGTTTGTTTGGGTCTCATCCTGGGTTAGATTAGTTGAGGTGAGATGCTTTTGTTTAGTTAATGTTTGTTGTTTTTTTATTTAAGAAAAAAAAAAACAATGAGATATGATGTCCTATTTATAGGAGAGGGATAGGACAACACTCCCTTCCTTCATATCTTACTAGTTCGTGGGATTTTATGGCCCATTGGATATTTATTTGACTCGTTTATAATCATACTAGTAAATAACATAATTAAGATAAAAGTGATAATTCTAGCAACCTATTACATTTACTGAAATGACCGAGACTTGACTGAATAGTTGAAAACTATGATCCTAACATTTAGAGAGATAAAGTGTTTAGAGTGAGAGAGTTGTAGGTGTTACCGTTTGAGAGCGGCGAGTACCCTCTATTTATACCATAGCGCTCGTTGTCGGTTTCTGAGAGTTCCGTACTATGATAGCAACGTTTTCAGGCGACCAACCCTCAGGTTCACTTGTTGGTGTCCCCATGTCGTGAGTGGCGTTTCCTTCGGAGAAGGGTTGTCGCCTTTCCCATTTTGGGTCTGCCTTGGTCAGCTATATGGTAGCTGATAATATTCCTTACTCTTTTTGGTTTGGTCCGTGGTCCCGGCATCTAGATTGATCCCGAACATGGAATTCTTTTGTGGAGTGTTGTGTCGCGGACCGGCCCTTGGAAGACCGGCTCTTATCCCGGCCCGGGCTAGCTTATGTTGAGAGAGTCCGGACCATTATCCTGGTCCGGGTTGGATGAGTTTAAGCGGGCCCGGCCTATTGTTCTTGGGTCCGGGGGTATTATACATGATCACTAATTTTTAAGAAATGTTAGGTTTTCAAAGTTAGGTAAATTTGTTTTATATTAAGAGGTTTGCATTCTAATCTTTTCAAATCATCCTTGGGAAGACTTGTTTTGCGATATGATTATATAATCCTTGGTAACAGTTTCTTCGAACTCGATGAAGTCATGCGATTCTGATATGCCCAAGGTGCGATTCTGATATGCCCAAGGCAGAGGCGAAAATGTTAAGATCGAATACAACAAATCATGTAACAATGATATGCAACACCTAGTTTACGACTAGCAAAATCGAAGAACCAAGTCATAGACTGACTATATTTGATTCGCTTACCAGTTCCAAATTAAATATGTCAGACACTCCATGTTTCTTTCTTACTTAAATTAAACCTAAGTAACATATCCTCGTCATGCTACTATTTGGGACCATACTAAGTAGCCCGTCTAATCGTAACTCGTTTTTTTCTTTAGTTATCACCTGTTTCGATCTAACCCAACCTAACGGATTACACCTTGTGTACAATTTAATAAACGCTATAATAACAGACAAAAAAAAAGTAGATTAAGATGATGATTCTTGTTGTTTTACACAAATTGCACCCACAGTTAAAACTTAAAAGTTGTATGAGTAGTACTTAACTGTAACCTATGTACACGAATGATTCTTGTTCATACACGTACGTAATTTCTAACTCGAAAACTACGTATTTGAAATTTCTTTAACTCGAAAACTTGATGATAATATAATAAAATTAACCGAGCCGAAAATTCTTACAACTCGAATCGACTTTTTAACATATACTTCTAGAACCCAAACGCAACCTTGTGTAATCTAATATAAAATTCTTACATAAGCACTAGATCATTCAACTTCACCCCAAATAATTTACTACTATAAAGTAGTTGAGAATGACACCACAATGATAAAACAAAACAAACGCGACCCAAATAAAAGAAACAAAAAAAGAAAACAATCAAACATAAGAAAACAAATAGACTAAAAATATAGTAATAAGAAAAAGAGTATTGATAGGCTTCTAGTTGATACCTTGTAACTTTTGATTCGTGATAGGTTGATGTTATAGTTTTGTTTGTTTGGGTCTCATCCTCGGTTAGATTAATTGAGGTGAGATGCTTTTGTTTAGTTAATGTGTGTTGTTTTTTTATTTAAAAAAAAAAAAAATGTATTGATAGGGTTACTTTTAGAGGTTAATGGTACCTCAAGTCATTTTAGCCGCTATGTTCGTTCTGTCAATATGAAAAGACAGTTTATTATCGTTTTATATTTCGTATCTGTTAATACTTTTGATTTATCAAACTTTATATTTTATGTTTCATACTTTCAATTCCGAAATTTAATAATTAAAAAAAAATGTGCCGATACTTTTTTAAAAGGTATACATAACCAACCCCAATAAAATCATAAGGCTATGTTTGGCGCAAAGCTTTTTAGAGCTTTTTTGGGTGATGAGCGGTGAACAATGAGCTTTTTGAATTTTAGTGTTCGTTTGACATGAGTGCTGTGAGTTTTGCTATTTTTTAGGAAAGCTCATTTTTTCAATATTTTTTTATGAAGCTGTGAGCGCCGAGCGGTAAGCAGTTAGTTGTGGCTACTGCTCACAGCTACTTTTGCCAAAACATCGCCTATATCAATCCTATTAGAATGCTTTTGCTGTTAAAATGATAATGAGAGAGAGACACAAAAACAAAACACATAAATAAAAACGTGTGAAACCATTGACTCTCTCCCCAAAACATTTCTCACCATCACCAAAACTCCATTTATAAACACCCCCTTAAAAACAACAACACACACAAACACATATGATCATCATCTAATCAAAACCATGACACACAAAACAACCATAATCCTCACATGGGTCACCCTTACTTCCATCCTTCTCACCCTCCAACCCGTTACGTGCGAGCCACGCGCCACCCAAGCCAGCCGTCTCATATGCGGCTCAGGCCGAGCAACAACAGCCAGCTACATCCCAACTTTTGTCCAACAAATGGAACGCCTCTCAAGCAACCTCAACAACTCACAAACCAACTTCGCAACCACTAACAACACCTCACCACCTTTTTACGCATTGATTCAATGTCACAAAGATCTTTCTCGTACAGACTGTTTAGTCTGCTACGCTGTCAGCCGTACAGCTGTCCCAGGCTGTCTGCCTGTCACAGCTGGACGTATTTTTATGGACGGGTGTTTTGTCCGTTATGATAACTATAGTTTTTTTAATGAGAGCGTTGATCCCAAGACGGATACTAGGAATTGTAACTCTACTAGTGGATTTGGTGGGAGGGATTTTAAAGGGGGTGTTTTGGAGTTTAATACAAGTGTAGGGGGGTTAGTTGAAAATGTGACAAAGTTGGCTTTGAATAATAGTGGATTTGGTGTGTTGGAGTGGAGGGGTGTTTATGGTTTGGCTCAGTGTTGGGAGAGTTTAAGTGTTGAAGAGTGTAGGGTGTGTTTGGATAGTGCGAAAAAGGAGGTGATGGGGTGTTTGCCTAGTGCTGATGGGAGAGGTATGAATGCTGGTTGTTTTTTGAGGTATTCTACTCAGAAGTTTTATGAGAATGATTCACTAGGAGGTGGGGGTAGTTCAGGTATTTCACTTTATCCTTTTTATATATATTTATTAATGTTTGGTTTTATGAGCTTGTAAAAAAAGTTATTTTGGGAGATTATTTGCACACGTTATGTTTTGATTTGCACAGTTTAATACTTTAATGCATAAGATTGAGTGTCCTGATCAAAAAATGAAGTGTGCAAATCATTTGACTATTTGACTGTAATTTTGGTCAAAGGTTGAAATTTGGAATCACTTGTGTAAAATTGTCAAAAAAAGATATTGTTGGTGTAATTTTTACACAAAAGAAGTCTTGGATCACTTTGGGAACTTTTTTTTTAATCTTTTTGACTTGAATTATTATCCCAATGCATAGAAGTTTCCTTTTTTAATTAAATATGTTTGTGTTCCATAATCTCATGCTAGTTCAATCATTTAGCAGTTTAATGTCACATTAGTGGGCAAATTATACCAAACAACTTATTTTATTGATTGTTTTGAGCTTTTTTTATATTTTATTATGAAAGGAATGCAACATTCTAACATGATTAAAGAGTTTGAGGTTTTTAATGATGGTATTATACTAATGATAAGCATAAATAAATGAATTGAAATGAATAAGTATGTTCTTTTATGTGATTTGTTCCGAATTGTTATGTGCTGTAACATGATTATCTAGTCTTTGAATATCCTTTTTTAATGGTTTTCGTGGCAAGAGGTGGCCAGATTCTCAGTATGCTCCAAATTTCAAATATGATACCTTTGGCTTGTTTTTGGCTTTTAAGGATGTTGATTCCTACTTCCGTCCAAATTTAATGGTCAAACATGGTTGTTTAAAAATTCAAAACTGATATGGGCATCTTTGGTTTTCGGTCACAAAGCGTTTTGTTAACGTTATATGCTGTCAAAGTTACTGAAATGACCCGTTTTGATCTAAACTTTAACAATTTCTTACAAAGTTTAACTGTATATTGAAATCTTTCTGACCCTGAAAAGTCAAACTTTTTTTTAGTCTAATATGGCATTTAGCTGGAGATAGTTATTCATGGAACCTCCATGTGCAAATGCAATGATATATGTGGTTTGTTCATTTATTCTTATCACAAAATCCCATCAGAGTTTGGGTGTGTTTAGGTTAACCTACCTGGAAGATATATCCAAACTTATTTTGTTGACTTTTGGTCTTGGTCTATATCTTTTACCTTTTTTTATGGTATGGTGGTTTGGTATTCCAATTTGGCGTAAAAGAAATATAAATAAGAATTTATTCTCAATCAATCATGTTAGGTGTATTTTATAAATTAAAAGTTGTTTTCAACTTTTTTTTAGCCATGGCAAATTGACCAATGATTCTAAACAACTTGTTCCATGCGAGCAAAAGAGACCCGTGATGGCTCCTTGGTGTTCTAAGGGCTGCCAAGGAAGTGTGACACACAATTGGACTTATATCAATTATCTGTAACATTGACACAAAAATCATTTAATTTTTTGGCTAAATAATGTCAGATGGAAAACGTCCTAAATTTTCGGGGACATGATATCATCTGTTTTTTTGTTTGCTTTTACTTCTGGTCGGATAGAGGGATATAATGGTAAAACATAACTAGCTCTCTATTTCAGGTCTTTCTAGTCCAGGGGCCAAAGTAGCTGTTGTTTTGGCTGCGGTTGCCTTCCTCATGATCTCATCTTTTGCTGGTTATGCAGCATATATGAGAATATTAAAGCGCCGAGAAGGTATTGTAGAAACGACAATCTTAACTCTCAACCAAACATAACAAAAAACTAAATATATATCATCGATGAGAATAACCAAAATATTGTCTTTGAATAACAGAGAAGAAAAACATGGGCATGCTATCAAATTCGTTTAACAAGTCAGGATTGAAGTACAAGTATGAAACGCTTGAGAAAGCAACCAACTTTTTCGACATTTCTAATAAATTAGGCCAAGGAGGAGCAGGGTCTGTTTACAAAGGGACTCTTCCAAATGGTGACGTTGTTGCTGTGAAACGCTTGTTTTTCAATACAAGACAATGGGTTGATGAGTTCTTCAATGAAGTCAATCTGATCAGTGCTATTGAACACAAGAACCTTGTCAAGCTTTTAGCTTGTAGTATTGAAGGACCCGAGAGTCTTTTGGTCTATGAATTTGTTCCAAACAAGAGCCTTGATCATTTCCTTTTTGGTAAATGCGTTTCCACAAAATTACTTTTACAGTTCTTATTAGTACGTATTCATTGGAGATGTGGGATGGTTTTAATGTGTATTAACTTTTTTTCCTGGTTTGCAGACAAGGATAAAGTACAAATTTTGAGCTGGAAGCAGCGTATGGGGGTGATACTCGGGACAGCAGAAGGTTTAGCTTATCTACATGGAGGGTGCCATGTAAGAATCATCCATCGAGACATTAAGAGCAGCAACATTCTTCTTGACAAAGATTTTTCCCCCAAGATTGCTGATTTTGGACTCGTGAGGACTTTTGGAGCTGATCGGAGTCATCTTTCCACTGGCATTGCTGGAACTTTGTAAGATAACTCTCCATTTCAGTCATCTATGTTTCAAAATTCTTTTACCACATACCTTTTCTCTTTTAATACAAGCAGTTGTTATTTACTAATAAATGTGTTAAGATTGTGACAATTTGGAAATATATCAAATTCGGACGAAGCAGTCATTCTTGCAAATTGTAGTGTATTTATGTTACATTTTTGCTAGCACAATGTGTTTTTATTTTCTTTTGGAATACAAATGGCTGCCAATAACTAGTTAATTTTGCTTCATTTTAGAGGATACATGGCGCCTGAATACATAGTCAGAGGACAACTCACAGAAAAGGCTGACGTGTTCAGTTTTGGAGTCGTGGTTCTTGAAATTGCGTGTGGAAAAAGAAACAACGCCTTTGTAGAAGACTCGGGTTCTCTTTTACAAACCGTAAGTGTCAAGTAACCCTGCACTTTTATGTCTTGAAAATGTATACGTATGATTAATGACATGGTGTGCTTAACTGTCTCTAAACTTTACAGGTCTGGAAGCTATATAAAGACGGTGCTGTAGCAGAAGCTATTGATCCTCTACTTGATGGTGAATTTCCTGAACAAGAAGCATTACAAGTGCTCCAAATAGGGCTATTATGCACACAAGCATCCGCTGCTTTAAGACCATCAATGACACAAGTGATCGAGTTTTTGACCACAAAGGATGAGGATCACCAAATTCCTATCCCACATCAACCACCATTTTTAAATGCACGGGCCCTCATGTCTCAGGGACTAAGCAGCAGCTCGACATCTAGCCCGTTGACCAAGTTAGGGTTGTCGTATACCACCACATCACAGTCATCAACAGCTCCAAGCTCAGAGTGGGCGCCGTTAAGAATTGATGAAATGAGCACAAGTTAGTTTGTTTTTTCGGCCCATAAGGTATTTAAATTCAGAGAAGAGGTGGTGTGTTGGATTATAGAAAGGTAAAACTTGTGAAAGGTTTTGGAGGATTTGTGCATATTTACAGAAAAGGTTTAGGTTCACATTTTCTTTCTATTTTTCTTAACTTTATTTTGATTGGGGGGGAGATAGTTGGTATTATATTGTATAATGTTGAAGGGAAATTTTGCGAGTTTTGCTCAGATATCAAGCATATATAAAAGATTGATTATTTTTCATGTTTTGATTTCTGATTTTTTGACCGACTAATAAACGAGGTTTGAACTTACTATTACTGAAACTCAAACCGGCTAAACCCTTCCTTTTTCACGTTATGTATGTTTTGAAGGAACATTTTATAACATAAGCAATTATAAAGTTATATTTCTATAATGATTGTTATGCACGAAGTTAGACATCTTATAAATAAAATGGAAAATGCTAAACATAAAGGACTATGTATAAAGTGTCACAATACGTATATTCGGTTTATACTCTAATAATAAACCACCGACCCCAAATAACTTCTCAACAACTTTAATGTAACACCATACGTGCATGGTTTTAACTCTTAAAAATAAAATACTATACTTTTAATGAATATGTAAATGAAATCGTTACAATTTTTATTTTATTTTATTTTTTAATTCCTGAAATGATCGAGAAACAAACCAGTACTTTTGTTGGATAAGTTTTGTATGTTGAGGGAAAATGATTGATATGGGGACGACAAAAATAGGAATTGGTGTCACATGGCAACAACTTATTAAGTAGGCCTGTGATTAGAGCTGGCAAATCGTGTCTTAACAGGTCTTAACAGGTTCGGAGCGCGCGAATAACATAAATTTCAAACATGAAAACGACTCGTTTAACACTTGGCTTTGGTGGTTTGAGTATGACAGATAAGCGTTTTATGTATCAAATAAGTTAAATATTGAACCCTAGAATACTAAAAACAATTATTTAAAAAAATAAAAAAATTGCATAGTACATTTTTTCCCTTAACAGGTCTTAACAGGTCTTAACAGGTACCCAATTTGCCAGCTCTACCTGTGATTCATCTTCAAGCATGTTTACATGGACCACTAACATTAATCACAACTTTATCATATTAGTTTCTTTCATATATATGTATACACGTACTTATGCCTCCGTCAAGTAAATGTTTCTTTTATGATTAATGTAATAAAAATAACTTACCAACTGTTTTAATAAACTAAAAGCAACAATATAGAGGACTAAGAGGGGTGGGTGTGGAGCTCGCTACAGCTCGCCAAGCCACCGTGGCATTTACTCGTCGCTCGCCACCATACCCCCTCCCCTACTCGNTAAAACTTGTGAAAGGTTTTGGAGGATTTGTGCATATTTACAGAAAAGGTTTAGGTTCACATTTTCTTTCTATTTTTCTTAACTTTATTTTGATCGGGGGGAGATGGTATAATATTGTATAATGTTGAAGGGAAATTTTGCGAGTTTTGCTCAGATATCAAGCATATATAAAAGATTGTTTATTTTTCATGTTTTGATTTCTGATTTTTTGACCGACTAATAAACGAGGTTTGAACTTACTGTTACTGAAACTCAAACCGGCTAAACCCTTCCTTTTTCACGTTATGTATGTTTTGAAGGAACATTTTATAACATAAGCAATTATAAAGTTATATTTCTATAATGATTGTTATGCATGAAGTTAGACATCTTATAAATAAAATGGAAAATGCTAAACATAAAGGACTGTATAAAGTGTCACAATACGTATATTCGGTTTATACTTTAATAATAAACCACCGAACCCAAATAACTTCTCAACAACTTTAATGTAACACCATACGTGCATGGTTGTATGTTGAGGGAAAATGATTGATATGGGGACGACAAAAATAGGAATTGGTGTCACATGGCAACAACTTATTAAGTAGGCCTGTGATTCATCTTCNTGCAAGAATACGAACGCGAACAAGCGTTGCTACAAGAAGAAGAAGCCCGACCAAAAAAAAAGACGTACGTACATCCCACGTGAACGTGAAGTTGCTGAAACACATTTAATGGCAGACTATTTTGGTGACCAACCAAAATATACGGAAGAATATTTTAGGCGTCGCTATCGTATAAGCCGTAAACTATTTTTAGAAATAGTGCAAGGTATTGAAACATACATCGAAACTCATGCTTCTATTCCTAAGCATTTTAATTTCTTTAGAGTCTGTCCTGATGCTAGAGGTGTAATGGGTTTTAGTGTGATAATGAAATGCACATGCGCCCTACGCCAATTGGCGTACGACATAGTACCTGATGCATTAGATGAGTATTTACAAATAGGGGTACATTGTGCACGCGATTGTCTGGATAATTTTACTATGTGCATACTCCAATTGTATGCAAAGGAGTTTCTGAGAAAACCGGACGTGCATGTGATGAGACGAAAAATGTTACGTTTTTAGGGGTCGGTTTGAGTCCTAATTCGTATGTTTTTGGTTTGGATTTCACCCAAAGTCGTTTCTTTTCTCATTTTAGGTACTTTTGAAGGGAAAATCACAAAAGAAGCATTTTCGGGCGTTTTCGGAGTGAAAAAGTGCGGAAAACAACAAAAACTCAAAAGACCTTAAAGATCACAGAAGGTGACGCCGTCACACTCTACAAGGTGACGACGTCAGGAGTAAGTGAAGTCAAGGATTGGAAAAATACTCGTGACGGGCCAGAGAGTTCGTAGTGCAAAATTGTGACGCCGTCAACCTAGGCCGTCAGATCTGGAACCAGCAATTATGACCACGTCAAGGAAGGCCGTCAGGAAACCCTAATCGCCGAGCTGACGACGTCACCTATTGGGCTGACGCCGTCAGCCCGCGTTTTCTATATATATAGAACGATTTTTCTTTATTTTATATAACCTGTGGAACTTTAGTCGAATTTTGGAGTGGAGAACTTTAGGGTTAAACCCTAGTACGTGTATTACAGGCCTTAGAGGGTATCCTAACCCCTCTAACTTGCATGTTTAATCCAAGATAAGTCTTTATTCATACGATATGTCTATGTGTTGTGTGATATATGCTTGTGCTTGTCTTTCTTTCAACATGCTAGGCTAATTTACTTTGTGTTTGCTTAGATCTAATGAAACCTAACTATTGATTATCATGTGATGTGTATGTTGTGATTGTTTTTGGATGAATGTTTCATCTACGTTAGACTAG
>LBNU01018720.1:186996-203470 GCA_014162995.1 Artemisia annua
AAAGCATCCTTGGATGAGTCTTCCAAATGGCACAGAAGGATGGCACATGTAAATTTCAAGACCATCAACAAGCTAGCCAAACATGGATTGGTTCATGGCCTTCCTTCCAAAGTTTTCACCAATGAGCACAACTGTGTTGCCTGCAATAAAGGAAAGCAACATAAAGCATCATACAAAGCCATTTTTGTTGAGAGCACCATTTCAGAACCTCTTCAGTTGCTGCACATGGATCTTTTTGGTCCCACATCCATCAGGAGTATTGATCATAAATACTTCTGCCTGGTGGTCACTGATCACTATAGTAGGTTTTGTTGGGTATTCTTTTTGGGAACTAAAGATGAAACTTTTCAAACTCTTAAAGAATTTATAACCCTTGTTGAAAACCAACTAAACAAAAAGGTTAAAAGTATAAGGTGTGATAATGGGACAGAGTTTAAAAATGCTAAATTGATTGAACTCTATGGGTCTAAGGGTATAAAAAGGGACTATAGTAATGACATGATGAGGCGAAAAGTGTTACGCTTTTAGGGGGTCATTTAAGCCCTAATCCGTAATTATTTGATCAAATATTGCCTTAAATCGTTCCTTTTGTCATTTTAGTTACTTTGAAGAGGAATTCTGGAAAAGGAGGCATTTTGGACGTTTTTGGAGCATAAAAGTGAAGAAAATGACAAAGTCTCAAATTATGCTGAAAACAGTACCTGACGGCGTCACGTTCTATCGTGTGACAGCGTCACGCTTTGACAACATGAAGGATGATTTTTGCACTAGACGCCCCAGAGAAATTAACACGTGACAGCGTCACGTGTTACAAGATGTAGGTCGTCACGTTTTGTCACAAAGGGAGACGGCCCAGAGAAAATTACAAGGGACGGCGTCAGAAGTGGATCTGAGCAATTCGAATAGTGTTTTGGCGGCGAGATGACGGCGTCAGACCCTAGAAGCTGACGCCGTCACAATGTAAAATCTATATATAGTTTTCTAATTTTCATTCATTAGTGTGCAACTTTTGGGAACAAAACCCTAGCTCGTTTTTCTACTACAATTTCAAGGGTTTTCCTTCCTTGAACCTTGGATGCTTAATTGAAGATAAGTCTCTTCCAAATCATTCAATATGTCTATGTATTGTTTGATTATATCTTATGCTTGTCTTTCAATTAACATGCTAGGCTAGGTCTTTATTTTGTTTGTTTAGATCTAATGAAACCTAGATATTGATTATATGTTGTTGGTTTGCTCGTGATTATTGTGGGTGGGTGAAGTCTATGTTAGGCTTAAGAAAACTGGCTAACCTCCTATATGGTAACTTGCTTGAACGTCTTAAGAAACATGAATCGGATGTGTACTACGATTATTTGGTTGTATTTAATGCATGAGCGAATTCTAATGATCCCATGTTAGGAGCTTTTAGTCGGTTCGACATAGGAGTGAAGTAGGAGCTTATAGAGTTAGGGAAGATCGTACACGGCCCTACGAATGGTTTAATGGAATACAACCCATCATCCACGTAATTACAACAAACCAACTAACATATAAAAGATAGCTAGGGAGTAAGGAAGTCTAAGTAAACACATATTTCTCTCATATAAGTTTCATAACCACTTTAATTTTCTTGTTATTTTATTTTATTTCCATAAGTAGTTAATTGGGTTAGTTGACTAGCAACTAATTCCGCCCACTCCTCTATAACCCGAGATTTTTACTTGCTTTCTAAAAAATATAAAAATACAAAAAGAATCATCCCTCAACCCTTAGACCTAATTAGAGTAGCTTTTCAAGCCTAACGACACTATTCCCCGAGAGAACGATCAATCCCCCGGTACTTGCCACTTCACTATACTACATCGGTCAGGTACACTGCCTGGTGGAGATTGCAAGCTTCTCAAGATCCCTTGAGAGGTAAAACCCTAGTGCGTGGTCGCAATCCCGCGCATCATGCCAGGACCCCACAACAAAATGGGGTGGCTGAAAGGAAGAATAGAACCCTAATAGAGGCAGCTAGATCTATGCTTGCTGACTCTAAATTACCCACTATGTTTTGGACTGAAGCAGTAAGCACTGCTTGTTATGTCTTGAACAGGGTATCTATTACTAGGCCTCATAACAAGACACCTTATGAACTTTTGACAGGGAAAGTGCCTACCATAGGTTACTTTAAACCTTTTGGATGTCATGTGACCATTTTAAATACTAGTGACCACTTAGGTAAATTTGATGGAAAAGCTGATGAGGGATACATTGTTGGCAATTCAGCTTACAGTAAAGCTTACAGGGTATATAATATGTCCGCTAAAAGAATAGAGGAGACTCTAAACTTGAGATTTCTTGAGGAGAAACCTAATGTTCAGGGTAAAGGTCATGATTGGTACTTTGACCTTGATTATTTAACTGATCATTTGGGATACACTAGATTCAAATCTAACTAATCTGCAGGTACACAAGAGTCCCCCTCTCACAATGCAGGTACCCTGGATGATAACTCAGATTGTGATTCTGAGAGTGATGAACAAACCATACTTGTTCCTTCTTTTCCTACCACTAACAATTTTTCAGGTTTCCAAGACAAAGTTGCTTCTGGTGTGGAAGATTCAAGCTTTGTAGAGGATCTTGCTAGACTTCAAAAGCAAGAACATGCAGCAAATGCAGAGGCTGAGAGGCTTGGTCTTGAGTTTGCCAGAGATGCTGAGGTACTCTTGAGACAAGCTGCTTTTGATACCCGCAGAAACATGGATTCTGCTGATGGTTCTCCAATTGCTGCGGTTCACACCAATTCTGCTGATGTGTGTTTATGCTGATACTGTCAAATCCGCTGATGGTGTTTCTGCTGATCCTCTTGATTCTGCTGCTTCATCCTCCATTCCAACAAAAACATCCCCAAGCTTTGGTGACCCGTTTGGACGATTTCCAAGCCCCACAGATCTTGGTAATCATCAACAAGGTGCTGGCATCTTCAGTTCATCTTCCTATGATGATGATTTTGCTCCAACTATAACCAACCTTCAGTCAACTGTGGAAGTCAACCCCAATGCAACTAAGAGGATAAACACTATTCATCCTCAATCCAATATTCTTGGAGATCCCAATGCCATGGTTCAAACTAGAAGTACAGTGAAAAAGACCAAGTTTGGAGAATGTGCCTTTATCACTTACATTACTACACAGAAAAGGGACAATCATACATACCAACAACATTGTTTGTTTGCTTGTTTCCTATCTCAAGTTGAACCAACCAGCATTGCTCAAGCTCTTACAGATCCTAGTTGGGTAGAGGCAATGCAGGAAGAAATGCAACAATTCAAGAATCAGGATGTTTGGGTACTTGTGGATCTTCCTGAATGTAAATATGCCATTGGTACTAAATGGATTCTCAAATGCAAAAGGGATGCTAGGGGCATTGTGGTAAGAAATAAGGCTAGATTAGTTGCTCAAGGTTTCAGACAAGAGGAAGGAATTGATTATGATGAAGTTTTTGCACCTGTAGCAAGAGTTGAGGCAATTAGACTATTCTTGGCTTTTGCCTCTTATATGGGTTTTGTGGTTTACCAAATGGATGTGAAAAGTGCTTTCCTCTATGGCAAGATTGATGAGGAGGTATATGTCACTCAACCCAAAGGATTTGAAGATCCACAGAATCCAAAGAAGGTGTACAAGGTTGTGAAAGCTTTATATGGACTTCATCAAGCACCCTGAGCATGGTATGCAAGATTGTCCAACTTTCTTTTGAAACATGTTTACAGAAGAGGTGCTATTGACAAAACCCTCTTCATAAAGAAGAATACTAGAGATATCATTCTTGTGCAAGTTTATGTAGATGATATCATCTTTGGTTCCACAAAGGAAGCTTGGTGCAGGGAATTTGAAACTTTAATGAAAAGTGAGTTTCAAATGAGTGCTATGGGAGAGCTCACTTTCTTTTTGGGGTTACAAGTAAAGCAAAAGATTGAAGGAATTTTTATTCATCAAGAAAAGTATGTGCATGATATTCTCAAGAAATTTGATTTTGAGAATCTTAGGACTGCAACAACACCTTATGAACCTCCAAGGCCCAAGAATCAGAATGAACCAGATGAAGCTGTAAATGTTCACCTCTACAGATCTATGATTGGTTCCCTCATGTACTTAACTGCTTCAAGACCAGACATCACATTTGCAGTCAGTGCTTGTTCTAGACACCAGGTCACACCATTGACTTCCCACCTGAATGCTGTTAAGAAAATTTTTAAGTATCTTAAAGGTCAGCCCAAGTTAGGCCTTTGGTACCCAAGAGATTCTCCATTAGTGTTGGAAGCTTATAGTGACAGTGATTATGCTGGTGCCAATCTAGATAGAAAGTCCACAACTGGAGGTTGTCAATTTTTAGGAAGGAGGTTAATCTCTTGGCAATGCAAGAAACAAACAATTGTGGCTACCTCATCTACTGAAGCAGAGTATGTTGCTACTGCCAATTGTTGTGGACAAGTGCTTTGGATTCAGAATCAGATGCTTGATTATGGGTACAATTTTATGAATACCAAAATCTATATTGATAATCAAAGCACAATCTCTATTGTTAAAAATCCAGTTTTTCATCAAAGAACTAAGCACATTGAAATTAGGCACCATTTTATTAGAGATGCTAATGAGAAACACTTAATTCAGGTGCTTAAAATTCATATTGATAACAATGTGGCTGACTTGTTAACAAAGGCTTTTGATGGACCTAGGTTTAACTACTTAGTTGTCCATATTGAGATGGTTATCCCCGGAGTGCTTCTTTTGAGGGGAGGCATAGGCCTAAGGGGAGGCATATGCCTTTGGGGAGGATTTGTAATATATGTATTTTGTTATGAGTTTATTCACAAACTTTGTTTTGCAGGTTACTTGTTGTATAAACTAACCATTATGTGTTTTAGATTGTCCTGTGTGATTTGTGTTATGTGTTTGTCTTGCAGATGTATGTTTCTGCTGATGTTCTTGTTACTGCTGATGTGTGGATGTATCCAGAGAATTGACTCTTATCAGTAGAATTGAGATAAATCAGTGCAATTGGGAAACAAACATCAAGAGATACATCACGGAAATATGTAACTTCATTAATCATCACTGATTGCTACAAAAGATGGTGAAATTACAGACCCTGACACAACTAGAACAAACAACCATCATCGTAACCCTACTCTACCACCCACAAGCATCACTCACTGCGGCTTCTGATTTTTCTGATTCTTATGGCAGTGGTAATGAAGAATATCTACTCCTCCTTCCCTTTCCCTTTCCCTTTTACATCATCATCAGAGACATCTGAATCATACACTATGCGTGGGAGATTGGGAAGATCCTCTGAAGAGTCAGATGGAGTTGTAGGAGCTTGGTTTTGTAGTTCATCCTCATCTGATGAAGTACAGAGAAAAGGTGATGTGTGTTCTCGAGAAGGTGGTTGGAGAGGAATCCAAGGATTTGAATCCTCAGAAGATTCCGGTGACATGGCCGGAATGGGGGCTTTGCTTGATGTACCAACATCATTTCCCTGTTTCTTAGCTATCTTCTTTGAGATGTGGCTACTCTCTACACATGGAAAGTAATTGGTGCTCCTTGATGGTGAATCGCCTTGGGTTTCTGATTGGCTCTGAACAGTCAACTAAAATCAACCAAGGATTTGGTCAACAAAAGTCAAACTATAAAGGACACAATGCAATTGCACCAAAGGAGTATAGAATATCCCCGGGTCGTTTAATCCCAACGAGGTGTGCAATTGTATACAAAACGGATTTGTAATCGGGTGATTATGAACAGGAAAAAGGTTTTGATTGTTTTTACACTAAGGAATGAAAGGGGATAGCTTAAATAAGCTATAAGAACTAGAACGTGAAAGGAAATTAGCTAGAAACGTTTACAAATCTAAAAACGCGAAAGTTAAATTAAAATCTACGTAACATACAAAATAAAACGCGAGTTCTGTCAAATATAAATTCCACGGATGTGAAAATTATATTTTTGGAACCCAAATGATAAAAGAAACTTATTGGAAAATTATAATTATTTATTACACTATTTAATTAATTATTATTAATTAAAAACTATTTAAATATTAATTAAACTAATTTAAATTATAATAAATAGTAAATGAACAGTAATAATTACAAAATTTTTCCTAAAAATAGCTTATACTATCAGAAACTTAAGAAAAATACAAAAGGTGCCAGGAGCTTATTTATAAGCAGTAGAGAAAAGAAATAAGCTAAATAAGCTTATGAGACCACTACCACTATAAATAAAACAAAAGAAAAATAAAACACTAACACCACCCTAGGGGAGATGGTGCCCATGGTTGGTTTGGTGTGGCTGGGAAAGCAAGAGGTCCTGAGTTCGACCCACACAACCAACTTTTTGCACAAAATATTTATTATTATTATTATTATTATTATTTTGGTTTTTCTTGTACAAATCTATTGAACAACAACTTTAAGCAACTTTAACAAAAACAAACTTTTTATAAATAAAAAATAAGCTATTTGGAAGCTTAAGATTCTATCAGTTGAGCTTTTGAGGAGAAAATGGATTTCAAAACTCAAAAAGCTACTTAAAAAGCTACAAGCTGAGACTCTAGGATAGAATAAGCTAGGACAAGTGATATGATTGTAAAATTAGCCAAAGAAAAGAGAAAAGCAAAGAGATTAAGCTAATAAGTACAAAATAAGCTAATCCATAACACTGCCCAAACAGGCCTGAAAGGATGTTTGAGGCTAGATTAAGCTAGGGGCACAAGCTCCCAAGCATAAAATAACCCTGGAATCAACAAGCCAGCTATGTAGGCTTCTCAAAGAACCCACAAGCTCACAATGGGACCCACAGATGAGCTCACAAGAAGCATATGAATTGAGCTTGTGACACTGGTCACTCAGGCATTGATCAGAGATGGAACAAAGTTGATGAGCCAAATAAGCAGTTAAAACACAAACACAGACCCACTTTCCTTTTTGACAACAGATTTCAACAATCACAAAATCTAACTACATCAGATTTGAAGATCAACTTTTGGTTTTGTTTTCAAATTTTGCTCAAGAAATATTTGCAAACAAGCTAAATGAGCCAAAGACAAGCTTAGCTACTCAAATAAGTACAACAACAATAATAACAACAAAAGTGGACAACTACAACATCATACACTGGAATAATAAACAAGAACAACAAACAATGGCAAGATCACACAACAAGAACATCAAAAATAATAAGAGCAGTAGCAGCAACAACAAGAAGAACAATAAGCCACAACAAGCTCAAATAAGCATACAAAAAGCTCACATAATCATAACAACAACAAGAAAGATCAACAACACAATAACAACAACAAATCAAGAACAATCAACAAGAACAAAATCAAGAACAAGCTCAGCTAAACTGAGAACAAACAACAGCAGTGACAGAAATAAGGGCCAAAGGAAGGGCTCAAAATAAGCACTTAATAAGCCAAATTAAGCAAACTAACTCCTAAATCCTATAGACTACCTAGAGGGATACCCAAATCAGTAAAGAACACATCCTAACACCAACTAATGAACAATCTAAGGCCACTTGATTCTTGTCCAAAACTGGGGAGCAGGGCAACCTATTGAAAAAAAAAGCTAAAAGAAAGCTACTGAATAAGCAGTTAGACTAACTAAAAAAAATTAATAAAAATACCCTAATGACAATGAGCAGCAAAATATTAATTATCTAAAAGCACAAGTCTTAATTCCTAATATTAAACCCTACACGAAATTCCAAAGTTTATTCAAAAACTTTTTTTTCTGAAATTTTGACTTTTCATGAAAAACTCTAAAGTTGACTATTTTGAGATCTAATTGATTCCTACTTACTGAAAAAGAGATAATAAGCTATAATGATGCTATAATAAGTTAGATTAACAGCTTATGAAAGGATTTGAGCAATATTTAGAACAAAAAAAAAACTGACAGTGAACATGAAAATGAAATTAAAAAGAGATTTGACTTTTTATCAAAGGAGCACTTGATTTTATGGTTTAGCTAAGCTATATAGACTTAATATGACATGTTCTACCCATTTGCATCAACTGAAACTCAGAACTTAGTGGTGAAATCCACTGATCCAAACACCTTTTAAAAGGACTGATTATGAAAATTTTCAAAGCATCTCACTTACCATGAAACAGACTCACAAGGACTTTTAATGATGTACTAAGCTGATTTGAACATAGAAACAACAATCTAAACCACTAATATCCATGAAACAATATTATGCTAAAGAAAACAGTTAAATGCATACATGAGCAACAAACAAAGCTAGTGAGCAAACAGTTGATTTAAAGCAATAATATGACAAACATAAGCCAAATAAGCACCAAAGATCAAAGATACGCAGTTAAATAGCACATGAACAGTGAAAGAGCAAAAGTTGAGATATGGCTTACAAATTGTGTCCACTGAAAAACAAGTAACCAGGGTCTTAAACTTATCCTAACACCTCCCTTGAGGTACTAATACCATGCCTTTCCATTTCTAACCATGCTCCTTGCTTCATCCATCTTCTAAACGGATTTTTTTTATTGACTATTTTTAGTGATTTTTGAGTATTTTTATTTTCTTAACCCAACTGATTTTTAATACTCTATAAACTTAAGAAAGCTTATACTTAAGCTAATATGAGCTTAAAGAACAATTAACACCTACTTTTAACAAGATTTATGCAATATTGAGATTTTCATGAAAATGAAACATAAACTGAAATTGATTAAAAGAACTGAACTTGTTTATTGAAGTGACTTAGAAATACACTGAAAAGCTTGAAAAGACAACTTAAACACTAATGTTACAAGTGAAAAGATAGATTACATGAAAATGACATGAATTCTTAACTCCCCTCTGCTCCTTGCATCTCTTTCTTCTTATAGGGAACTCCTAGGGTTTCTTTTTTGGTCTTCTGTCTCTTTCCCACTTCCATTTAGAGCCATAGGATGAGTAACTTTTAATCTTGGCCTTTGAAGCCATTTTGGCACCAATTTTGTCAAAGAAGCAGTTGGCGATAACTTGGAGGGTTTTGGGGGCATTAAATGCATCTTGGATTATATTGAGGTTGGGGGGACAGGAAATGGTGAGGTTGAGGTGGAAGAGTGGTGGTGCACAGTGGAGAGTACAGGACCACGTGGGGAAGGAGAAAGGGAGGTTTGTTGACTTTGGGTTTGACCGAGGAGGAGATATAACGGGGGAAGGGGATAAATAAAAACGCGGGTTGGGATTTTTTATTATAAGTGTTGTTGGGCTGGGTTGGGCCAAGGGGTTTAAAGGGTTTGGGTTGTTTGTTTGTTGGGCTAGCAATAAAACACAAGGTCCATTTGTTTAATAAGTGTAATAACCATAAGGACCAATTATGTAAACTGCTGAAACTTAAGGGGCCTGGTTTGTAATTTTTCCAAAATATTTATAAGGACCATTACTGCCACATTTGATAAACCAAGGACCATAGATGCAATATTTTCAAAATTTAAAACCCCAGGGACCATTTTTGCCAAATTTATAAAGTTGAGGGGCCTTGTTTGCCAATTTGTGAAAAATTTTATCCAAGGATCAATATTGAACATTTTTGAATTTCCAAGGACTTAAGTTGACTTTTCTTTGAAATAATTTGACCAGGGACTAATTTTGACAATCTTTGAAAGTTGGGGGACTAAAACTGCCAAACATGCAAACTTTGTTCGTTTTTCATTCGTTTTCAAACATTTTGCATTTGAGACGTATAAAACACGATCCTTGGATATTTTCTGCATTTTGATGCGTTTTTGAGTGTTTTCAGATGTTTTACAGTTCAAATTTGACCAAAAATGATGAGTGTTTGAGCACTCATCAGTTTCAGAAGAAGGTTCCACGATTTGGGGTTTTGAACTCATGGTTATTGCTTTTGATGGATAATTAGGGTTTGATTTGGATAATGTGTGATTTGGATCTATTTTATAGGCAAAGTCAAAGTTTAGGTCCATTAATGTGTATCGGGTGGAAAAGTAAATACCCTAAGATATTTACTTAAGATATTTTGCACAAGATGATGTTTCTACTGAAGTTGGTTTTTGTTGATTGACTTGGTTTCTACGGACTAACTTCTCAGTTTCTGCTGATTATGTGATTTGAGCTAATTCAATGGGATCAGAATCAAGAACAGAGAAAGATGAATAGTAATAAAGATAAATAAAGCATATTATTCATTATAATAGTTGCATCATGGATGCAATTACATAAACCCATTCACAGGGCCATCATAGCAAAACAACTAAACACAACACCAGACAACTAAATCCAAACACCCCTATCCAAACAACCTAACACCTATCAACCTACTCCTGCTTCTTCTTCCCTTTGTCCTTGGGATCAGAGGTGCCTTCACCAACCCCTTTGGCCCTCTGCATCTTTCCAACTCCCTTGGCCTGCATCCCAGGCACCCATAGTCTCTTGCAAACCAGACCCAACACTTGTGGGGGTGGTTTTGGCAATCGCTGGGAAGATTGGGGAACTGGAATCTTGCTCATTCCGGCCACCACTCTCTCCATCTCTCTTATCAGCAACATTGAGAGTGGTGGTGGTTCTGAGACTAGAGCTGGCTCAGAGGGTCCCTCTTCATCCTCTGGTGGCTTGGATGGAAACTAACAGCCCAGTGGCACATTGGGATTGTAGTATGGCATTTGGTCCTCTAGGGGGGGGGGGGAAAGGATAACCAGTATGGCTCCTCAGCAGCATCGGCATCATGTTTCTTCTTGCGTGCCTGTTCTTTGCTTTGCCATGGTCGAACAGGGCACCCTGGTGGATAATAGTTTCCCCATCCGTTGTCTTCTGAGTCGGATGAAATATCAATAGGGTTCATGTTTCTAGTGGATTGGGAGATTTGGAGAATAATTAAGATTGGGATTGGAAGATATGGGTATATTATGATTTAAGGCTTAATTTATAGACTTGATTTGGCCATTAAGTGGAAGTTAATGCAATTGAATGAGGGACGGTTGGAAAGTAAAAGTTAAGATATCTTCTAGATGATGCGTTGACCATAAAGAAGATATTTACTGAGGTAATTTTCTACGGATGGATGGTTTCTGCGGACTGATTCTACGGATGGATGGTTTCTGCGGACTGTTTCTGCTGCTTGACTTTCAATCCTGCTGATGAGGATATCTACATTGACCATGCTCGCATAGCTTGGTTTCTGCGGATTGACGAATAATTTCTGCGGATTGACTTTTAATTGCTGCTGATGGTTATATTTTGGGTTTAATTTGGGACTTCATTAAAAGTCAAAATTGGTCAAAGATTCTTTCCACGATTCTTGCCAATTTAATACCACGATTGGGTAACTTCTTTAAATAACCTAACGTGTGTATCCCACGCCCAAAATAATTGATTCCCTCTACTTATATAATCAAACCCACTTCATAACTTCCAAATCCCATCACTCAATCCCACGAATCTCTTAATCTCACAACTGTTCTTCAACTTTTCAATGGCTGAACTTGTATTTAAAAGGGATCACAATAAAACAGCTTTCTTGGGGAAAGCAAAGGATCATGATACGTTTGATTCAATGGTGGAGTTCTTGAAAAGGTCTAAACTTCATTTTGCTCTCACACATTACCCTGATAGAATATGTGAATCTCTGGTTCGACAATTTTGGGCCACTGCTGCAAAACGATCCGTAGAAGGTCAACCTACAAAGTTGGTTGCAACCATTGATGGAGAAGAACATGTGGTCACCGAGACATTGGTTCGCACTAAGCTTCAATTAGATGATGCAGATGGTGAATATCACACAAACAAGGAGGTTATACTTGCTGGGTTAAGGGCTATTAGATATCAAGGTGTAGTTTAGACAGCTTGGTACAAGAAACGGTTGTGCCCCAAATGGAGGTTTTTGGTGCATACCTTGTTGCAATGTATCTGTCCAAATTCAAGAGACTGGGATCAATTCTCCACTCATCTGGCTTGTGGAATTGTCTGTCTATCACAGGGTACTACTTTTAATTTTTCCAGGTTTATTTTTGAGGGTATGCTTGATAATGTTAAAGCTAGGAAAAATAAGTTTTTAATGTACCCTAGGTTTTTACAAATTATCCTAGGCCTAGAGACTCAAGATAGGACACATCAACCTATTGTCCCTTTAACTGCTAAAATATTTGCTAGCATGGGTAGTGGGTATACTGGGGTACATTGGCCTCTATTACCAGCTATGTTGCCCGATGACAATGATGCTGAAGAAGGGGATGCTGCTGCTGGTGGTCAACCACCTGTGCCTAATGCTGCTGATGTGGATGCACCAGTTGCTGCTGATGCAACTGCACCAGTTGCTTTTAAGGCAATGACATCCACATCTGAAGCTGCTGGCCTATCTAATACTACTGATGCAACTGCATCAGCTGCTGCGGATGATCTGCTACCATCATCCCCAAGACCTATTGCTACTGATGAGCAACTCAACGTCCCTGCAGAACCAGCACATTCTGTTGACATAGATTCTACACATTCTCCTAGGCTCATTAATGATCCTGTGTCTCCTATTTCTCTTAATGAGACATAAGAGACTTTCGTTCAACCTAACATTGAGACTGAGGCACCTTTAGATGATCATTTTGAACCTAGTGATGAGCCCATGATTGACTCTGTTGTTGAGCCCAATGTTGAACCATCACATAGAATGAGGACTCCTAGCCCAGCTAGAGAAACTTATTCTACTGATGATATTTATGTGTCTCCTAATAGGTTCTATGAGGTTCCCAAATCAGCTGGTAATCCTGCTGATGGAGCTGAGGACCCTGCTTCTCTCACAAAAGTGTATGCTTTACTTGGCAGGTATGTGGAGCAGGTTGGCAACTTGGATAGGGAGCTCAGAGAAACAAAAGCAAATCTTGGAGGACAAATTACTACTCTTCAGGATAGAGTTCAGAATTTGGAAGCTCAACTTGGTCAACAGAAGAAAAGGAAGTTTGTGGTTGACTCAGAGGATGATCAAGGGGATATGGATTTGGATCCTCTTCATGTGTTGGCAGAAGCATCTGTGGCCCAGCAAACACCTTCACCTTTACCTAGAGCCACTGACACTAGCAAGCCACAGGGACCCATTGTGTTTCAAAGGAAAAGGCAAAGAAAGTATCTAAGCAAGGATGATGTTCCTGCTGATCCACCACTAACCACTTCAATTGATGACACAGTGGTTCTTCTTGTTTCTGCTGATGGAGGTGCAGCAATGGATGTTAATTCTGATGTTGGTATTGCTGCTGTTGATCATTCAGAAGGTGTTTCCACATTATTTGTAGCTGGTCAAGAGTTTGTGGTTACTACTGATGCTGGTGTTCAACCTCCTGCTAATTCTTCCAAGGCAATTCCTTCTGCTGATCCAGGTGTTACTGATCCTGTGCATCCTGTTTCTACTGAGTCACCTCCTACCAAAGTTTCTTCTGATGCGGATTCTCATGTCACTCCTATCACTGTTCCTGTTGTTGAAGTTCCTTCAATTGTTTTTACTGAACAATTTACTGTTTCTGCTGCCAGAGCTATTGATAAAGGCAATCTGTTATGATTGAACCAGATTTTCCATCACGGAAAAAGTCAAAGAAGGAACTTGAGCTAGAAAGGCTAAGTGAACAAGTAGCTGCTGATTTGGCAGCTGCAGAATTGGCTAATGAAGCCAAGAGGCAAGAAGAGTTGAGGCAATCTGAGCTAATGGCAAGGAATATCCAAGAGGACTTGGATAAGCATGGTCTTCCAGAACCAGCTCCTTTGACTGCTGAGAGACAGAGAGAATTGGATGAGATCTCTAAGCAATTTACTCCTGACACTTGGGATACTCTTGCATCACAAGTTGCTTCTAATCAGCAGCTAGCTCATACAATCTTAGGTGAAAATTTTGATGAGGAAGATTATATTCAGAAGATGGTGGCATTAGGCAAACAGAAAAGGAGGGCTGAGGCATAGAGAAAGGCAAAAGCATAGAGAGAAAAGCCTATGTCACAGGCACATATGACAGATTATATGAGGCATTTTGTCAAGAATCAAAGTTCTGCTATCTATGGTTCTGGCATGTACAGAAAGCAAGTACGGGCTTTCAAACATCCTCAATTAGTTGAAGAATATAATAAGATTCTTACATCTCTTATAAGGTCTGGAATTCAAGTTCATCAGCCGTTGAAGAGACATGTAGATGCTTTGGATGCTCCTGAAGCAAAAAGATTGAAGGTTGCTGATACTGCTAATGCTTCTACTATTGTTTCTGCTGAGCATGCTGTTCCTGCTACTTCATTGCCTGTAGAAGATTCTGCTAATACACACCCAGCAGATACACTTGGTGGATCAACTGCTGATACTATTTCTTCTAACTCTGCTGAGGTTTCTTATGCACAAGATACTCAGCCATCTGTTTCTCCTGGATCTTCTGTTTATGTTGAGGATCTTTCTCAAACACCAACCATTCAGGAATCTACTCCTGCTAAAGTGTCACAACCTGATTCTCCGGATGCAGGTCAGACACTTCCTACTGATGAGACAGAGCCCATTCCTACTGTTGGTTCCTCTCGTTTATCTACCGATGCTGCTCCAGAACTCACGTCCATTCCTGATGTTGTTGCACCTTCCTCTACTGACCTTCCATCCAACGCGGATACTGCTGATGTTCCATCATCTTCTTCAACTTCTGTTGATGCACCTGAGATGACTGCAGAAGAGCCTTCTTCTCCTCCTAGAAATGCCATCTATACTCCTGGGAGAAGGATGAAGCGTATGTCTTCAAGGAGAGGTTATTCTGGGGATGTTGACTTGGAAGCTGCGGATAGTTCCTTTATTGAGGAAGGATCTATTGAGGAGTTTTCAGAAGGGTATGTGAATGTTTTAGTACACTGGGAGGTGACTGATGGTCAAGTTAATACCATTCACAGGATGGACAAGTCAACTACGAGTTTCACCTTTTTACAAGAAATTTTGCACCTTGTGGATAGATCAGATCTCATTGCCCTTTATCGTTTGGTGACTGAGTACTATTCCACTCATACTGCTGTACGTGCTGGTCTTTATTTATTGGGTGATCTTCAGGTACTGTTTGATTCTCAGTCTCCAACTGGTGCTGGTTTTCCTGTTTGGAGGAATAACAATAGATGGAAAGTGGCTAGTTGGAAGTTCTATCCTTTTCCTTATGTACATGTGGTACAGACTACCTCTGGTCTCACTCTTCATATGTTTTTGGATCTGGATTATCCTTAGTCTGGGAAGCTAATGAGGCGAAAAGTGTTACGCTTTTAGGGGGTCATTTAAGCCCTAATCCGTAATTATTTGATCAAATATTGCCTTAAATCGTTCCTTTTGTCATTTTAGGTACTTTGGAGAGGAATTTTGGAAAAGGAAGCATTTTGGACGTTTTTGGAGCATAAAAGTGAAGAAAACGACAAAGTCTCAAAATATGCTGGAAATTGTACCTGACAGCGTCACGCTTTACCAACTGACGGCGTCACTCTTTGACAACAAGGTGGATTATTTTTGCACTAGACGCCCCAGAAAGATTTTGGAGATTTAACACGTGACGGCGTCACGTGTTACTGGATGTAGGTCGTCACGTCATAGCGTAAAGGGAGACGGCCCAGAGAAGTTTATAAGGGGACGGCGTCAGAGTTGGATCTGAGCAATCCGAGGAATGTTTTGGCGGCGAGGTGACGGCGTCACACCCTATAAGGTGACGCCGTCAGATTGTAAATTCTATATATATTCTCGTCTAATTTTCATTCATTAGTGTGCAACTTTTGGGAAAAACCCTAGCTCGTGTTTTATAGTATTTTTAAGGGTTTTTCACCCTTGAAACTTGGATGCTTAATTAAAGATAAGTCCTTTTCCAAATCAATCAATATGTCTATGTGTTGTTTGATTATATCTTATGCTTGTCTTTCAATTAACATGCTAGGCTAGGTCTTTATTGTGTTTGCTTGGATCTAATAAAACCTATCTATTGATTATATGTTGTTGGTTTATTTGTGATTGTTGTGGGTGGGTGAAGTCGATGTTAGGCTTAAGAAAACTGGCTAACCTCCTATACGGTAACTTGCTTGAACGTCTTAAGAAACATGAATCGGATGTGTACTACGATTATATGGTTGTATTTAATGCATGAGCGAATTCTAATGATCCCATGTTAGGAGCTTTTAGTCGGCTCGACATAGGAGTGAAGTAGGAGCTTATAGAGTTAGGGAAGATCGTACACGGCCCTACGAATGGTTTAAAGGAATACAACCCGTCATCCACACAATTACCACAAACCAATTAACATGTAAAAGATAGCTAGGGAGTAAGGAAATCTAAGTAAACACATATTTCTCTCATATAAGTTTCACAACCATTTACTTTTTCTTGTTATTTTATTTTATTTGCAAAAGTAGTTATTTGGGTTAGTTGACTAGCAACTAATTCCGCCCACTCTTCCAAAACCTGAGATTTTTAATTGCTTTCATAAAATATAAAAATACAAAAAG
>LBNU01018720.1:203696-221674 GCA_014162995.1 Artemisia annua
TTGAATTCTGCTGAATAATACTGCTGACAGGATCCTGCTGACGCCTTAGTGGTTTCTGCTGATAGAGTGATTCTGCTGACATATGGTTTCTGCTGAGTTAGTGCATCCGCAGGAATGCTATGAAATAGATAGAATTTGTTTATTTTAGGACAAGATATGTAGAATATCTTCCGTAGTTTTATGCTTATTTGTTTCTTGTAAGAAGGTTTAGGGTTTCTTGTAGTATAAAAGAAACCCACGGCCAATGAATTATGTACGAGTTCATAAACAATCAATAGTGATTAATAAAAGATCCATAGAGGATCAAAGAGTTTTTAGTTATTCTTGTGTTTAAATTCCGCTTGAATACAAGTCATACAGAGATTTTCCTTTAGTGTACTTTTGATTACATTGGTATACTAACGATCCATAGGCTCTAAGATCTATCAAGGTCTATAGTTTCAACACGAATCATCCGACACATAGCCCTCGTGACTCGAATAGGAGGCACTCGAATCGTCCTCACTCGATGACACACGGGGCAATCCATTTTGTATTCGCCATGCTGCTCGACGGTTTCTCCGATCCTGTTTAGCTTTTGCTCGCTCCTCACGAGCTCTTGCCTCACTTTCTTCTCTGCTTCAACATGTAACAATTCTTGCATATTTTGCTGAAACAGTTCTTCATCAGTCAACCCTCTCCAAATGGGTTGATCGGGTTGTTGTTGGACAACCGGTGGTTGATGAACCGGTTCATTATCCGGTGTGAATACCGGAAAGATGTTTTCCGGTGGAGTGTTCACCGGTGCATTCGGAATGCTGCTGGAGCTTGGGAATTGCTGGAAAAAGTCATGGTGACTTGGAAATTGCTGGGAGAAGTCACGGTGAGTTGGGAATTGTTAGGAGAAGTCATGGTGAGTTGGGAATTGTTGGGAGAAGTCTTTGCGAGACATTGTTTGAGAGAATTGTTTGTGAATTATGTATGATCTGTGTGAGAATTATGTGTGAATGGGTGTGAGCAATAATGAGCTGTGAATGGGTGTTAAATAAGCTGATAAATCCCGCCCATTGATTTGAACTTGAAATTCAAAAAAATCCCGCCCACCAAATTTTGAATTTTAAACGTTTAAAACAATCCCGCCCACCAACTTTTGAATTTTATATGTTCAAAACTATCCCGCCCATGTATTTGAATTTTAAACGTTTATACACCCCTATATAAAGCATACATTATCATACAATTTTGCATACACTTCATTTTCTAAAGCATACACTTCACTTCTAAATCATTTCACAATGAATAATCGCCTGGTCCATGGAAGAAGAAACATTGCTAGCTAACATATAGCTTGGACTTCATGAATCTAGAAACGTTGGGAATGGACCTTTTTGGAATGTCGTTACACAAAGGTTCAACGATATGGTGAGCACCGTAATAAAAATAGTATTACGGCTCAATGGAATAGAATCAACCTTGAATGTCGTAAGTATAATGCTATTTACAAAGAGTTGCTGCGTACAAGTGAAGATCCTGAGCGTCTCAGTAATGCAAACCGAATTTATCATGAACGCCATGGAGGAGGGATAAAATATCAACATGTGTGGTTCATTCTGAGAAACACTTGGGCATGGGACAGGGACGCTGAGTAATGGTGTTTTATGTTAAGTATTTCCGTATCGTGTCTTTCTATTTTCCGTATTGTGTTTATTTGTTTCATGTATCGTTTGTATCGTTATTTTACGTTTCGTATGTTTTCACTTTCGTGTATTTTATTTGAAATTTAATGAATTGTATCGTTATTTTACTATACCGTTCAAGAAATAAAAGGGTGTTTGTAATTTTCAAAATCTTGATTTCAAAATATAAAAAGTTCATAGGGGTCAAAAGTGTCAATTTTTTTTTTTTTTTTTTTTTTTTTTTTTTTTTTTTTTTTTTTTTTTTTTTTTTTTTTTTTTTTTTTTTTTTTTTTTTTTTTTTTTTTTTTTTTTNTTGCATTGTGATGTTATGAATAACCAAGGACTAAATGTGTACTCCTCATAAATCCAGGGACTGAATCTGTAATTTCTTCAAAGTTCTTCCAAGGGCCATTTGTGACATCATTTGATTGTTGAGGGGCCATTGTTGTCATGTGAGCATATATATGTTCCAAACTTGTAAAGTCCTTTCCCGGCTTCGGCTTTTCTCACTCTTTCCAAATCCGTGCTCGTTGTGTCGGTTTTGGCTCATTTTTTGTCCACTTTTGTAAATATCCTTACCTGCACGTTCAAAAACATAAATACAACATATCTTTGGCAATAATGGTTAGTCTTTGGTCGTTTTAAGTCCGTTTTTGGTCAAATATAAGTGTGTAAAATAATACACACCAGTCTTCTTGCCTTTCAAAAAAAATATAATAAAAAATAAAAAAAAAAAATAATATTCATCTTCTTACATAGGCTTACGTCAGTTTGCTACAAGTATCGTTTCACCTTTAGAAAAGTTAAAAATTAAAAAAGAAAATGAAGCATGATGGGTTTCTAGAAAGTCTTATGATTTTTAATAAAACATAGGTTTAAGTGTCTAAAAAGGATGTGTAAAATTTGTCATATTGGTATTTGTTAAATCAGATATTTCTTTTTTCTAAGTTATAATGTAAATTATCAAAGGTAATTTGTTATTCTCCGTATCTTCTTATAGATTATAACCTTTAAACTACAAAAATACTACTATAACTATGTAATACATTTATTCAAGACAAAATTAGTTGCAATTTCAATCGTTATCAAAACTCAAAGTATAATAGATTTAAACATTTTTATTTATCGTTGTCATATTTCTACTACAAAAATAAACTGCCATTTCATACAATAAACGAATCTTTTATTGTCTTAAACTGAAAATGGTCCAACAAAAGTCAATGTAGACACATAAATATTGGTTTGGGTCACTATCTAACAAGTTTCAAAGCTTGATCACTAATTGCACCGCCCCCATTACCTTTTTATATTAATTGGGAAATCAATTCTTGGTTGTTTGGGTGGCCATCTACATCTCTTCAAATTCAACAAAAAATCACTTTTGGTTTCAAGAAAGTACAAAGTTTAAATCATAAGTTGTTGTAACTTTATTTCGTTGTATTCCATTTGTCTTTGTGTTAGTAAAGGAGAATGTTTGGAATGTGAAAGTATATGTGTGAAAGTAACTTAGGTGAGAATTCATACCAAAAGTTTTTGAACTAACACAATTTTACTAAACTTAAAAAAGAATATATTAAGATAGAATGTTTCATTAGCTGGAAATACAACTACCGACTATATATGGAGTTCACACTATAAATAGAAACGAAATTAAAGCTAAGATGACTAAAATTATAAGAGAACCGTATCATATTAAGATATAAGTCAAATCATGAACTTAATTTTCCTTTGAAAAAAATAAGATGAATTTAAAACATGAGAGATAAACTTAAGATGATTCGATTTTTCAACTTTGTTATGAGGTCCATGAAACAAAAATTCTTGATGGAATTGTTTGCTATTGCTTTTTTGGTGCTATTAAAATTTGTTGAAGCTATTGCGATCTTGATGTTTTGTTCAGATTTGTTGAGTAGCTATCGCCCATGACAACGGATCTTAAACTCTAAGGCATGTTTGATAAAACAAGTTGATTTAGCGCTGAATGATGTGAATGCTCTGAATGATGTTGATTCTGAATGAAAAATATCGTTTGACGGATTGTTTTGAATTTGGATTTTGAATGACATTCGTTTTTCTATCTAACGTTTTATATGAATAATAGTTATTTTCAGTTATTAACTATCTAATATATACTTTATCATATAAATTACTTATTAGTACGTAACTTTTGTGGATTATTTATATGATTAGTTTTTGGGTTAATATTATCTACTCTGTAGTAATTTCACTCAATATTGCTACAATCCACGAATTTGTTAGATGAACATGCATGTCATGCATAACTTGAAAACAAAAAATCGTTGTGCAATGGAATTACATAAAAAAAAAGGCAAATTACCTGAAAATGTATGCAACTTGCCACTTTTTCTCTTTGTATGTAGCTTTCTTTTTTTTTTCCCAATGTGTCACTAAACTTGCTAAATTCGTCCATTGTGTGTAGCGGTGACTTGATTCACTTGCTGGAGCAGGTTAACCTAACGGTCNACTTGAAAACAAAAAATCGTTGTGCAATGGAATTACAAAAAAAAAAAAAAAAAAAAAAAAAAAAAAAAAAATAAAATAAAAAAAATAAAATGATGAGTTCTTTTTTGATAAAATTAGTTACACGTAAAAAAAAGTTTGTTAATTAAGAATGTAATGTTAAAATGAGTTATTTATAAGTTACAAAGTTCAATTTTGTAGGACAATAAAATACTTCGAAAAAAAAGGTGTTGTCAAATAGGATATAATTTTAAAAAAGTTTGCTGCTGAATGAATTTGGACGTGGTGCTAAGCGATTCAAAGGCTCTACGAATGATTAAGTGGAATAAAAAAAGTTATCAAACAATGTTGTCTTGCTGACCGAATCAAAAGTGCTTTGGAGCAGTCCGTTAAGAAGCTATCAAAGACCCCCTAACTGATTCAAACCTGAAGTTGGTCTAAAATGATAACTCATACTTTCAAAGCTAAAGTCTTTGAGCAGGTTAAAAACATGGTTAAAAAATGTACATAACTGAAGAACAATTACTACGTCAAAATCATCTGATGCTACATGCAACAGAGGGATAACCATTATAATTGACAAATCCCAAACCAAAAACAACATGCTAGACTTCTTTTGAACCGACTTTAAGAAGTTAATAACTTGGTAGTTTGTACAGATAAAACTTCCTGGCTCTCAAGACTCTAATCAACCAGAATACCTCTTGACTGATTCTAATAATAAAGTCACGAGTCACCAATATTCTCGTTAAGAAATGCCATCGTACATGTTTCATGATGCCATTTACATGACTTATAAACACTATCCTAAATAAGGGCAACCATGAAAATCAAATGACGAATACTTCTACGATCAAACCGAAAAACTAGAATCACACCTTTATATTGTTATTGCAATGCCAGTCTATGCAAACATATCTGAAACTGCAGTATGTATATGTACCAAGTTATCCAAAAATTTTAAAATTTCCATTACTACGACAAGTATAACCTATGCCGCAATCTTTGCAAAATAGCGATGGAAAACATTCACCGTAGCCATATGCTCTTGATTTAGAGTGCCCCTAGAGTTTAATATGATCAATGAGTACCTTTTTCACCACATAGAAAAATATTTCATTCAATTCAGAAACAAAGAGATAATACTAAAAATGAGGCTGCACCATTCATGCCCATGATTCTATACAACACACCCTGCATTATTTTCAAACATATCCATATGTGTTCAAGAAAATGAAGCTGGAAAAACATAGTTTCCGTATGAATGCAGATTTTTTGTCTAAGGTATGGAGCTAAAATTTATGGAGTAAAAGCAGTTATAGAAACGAAAACACACTCTTGAACCCGCGAAATGGATCTGCTACCTCACTTTCAAATGAACAGCATTGCCTGTTTGCAAAACTTGGAGACTTGTGTTGCTTCTCTTGTGTAGCTGCTTTGGGTTGCGGTTTCACAGGTTCTGAATCTAAAATGAGTACATTTTCTTTCTGAACTATATTTGACTTTGCATCTGCGAATAAGTCAAAGTCAAAGTTAGTATTGTATGATTTGGTACTTAGGCTCTTGATTTCTTCAGCTCGAGGGAAGCTCTTGGCTTTCTTTCTTATATGTTCAAATATTGTATCTTCGTTTAGTTTGATAGATGAAGTGGTTCCGTCTGTCTCAGTTGATTCTTCACATGGATTAGAATCTTCAGTCAGGTTTAAAGATACTGTAGTGTCACTGAGTGCAAGCTGTCTCTCACGTGTACGCTTTCTAATTAGACTTAATGTATCTTCAGATGGCGGATATTCAGTAGTTGATTTGGGAGCCAAGGAAGGCAAGCTCTTAGCTTTTTCACGTATGTGATCGAAAATGGTTCTCTCAGTGATGACTTTGCAATCATTGTCGTTGATCTCAACCACAGGATCACCTGTAGCAAGCACAGTTAGCTTGATAACTACATAAACAGATTTAATTAAACTTGAAATATAGCACATATAGTCTGAAACAAAATCTCAAAAGCTAAATTGAAACTTTTGCTTGGGTGGATTCGGGATTGTATAGGGTAACAGAACTTTACCTTCATCTGAATCTTCATCCAAGAGTTTGAAACTGGGACTGATCACCAAAAGGAAAATGAATCAAAGTAAGTGACACTATTGAATAGAGATGCACAATAGATCTGGGCCTGAGATTGATTCTAGGCCCTTCCCCCATGAGCCCAAAAGCCCGGTCCGTTTAGTCTTAGCATTTGATCAAGATCAGGGTTCAGCGCCAACCCAAACATGTGGATCGGGCTCTGTTAGGACCCCAAGCCCCTATTGGTCCCTTTTAAAATCTTTAGGAATGTTCCCAGTTAGTACCAGGATTTTATTGTAAACTAAGATCGAGCCTAGGCCCTGTTCGGCCTGGTTCTTGTGCATCTCTAGTAACAAGGATTTTTAGGTAAAGATGAATGGTATGATATTGTTGAAAATTAGAAGCATACATGGAATTGTCTACATTTTTGGATTTCAATGACTTGTCAGGCCTTTGAACTTGGACTTGAGGCGCATCATCGTATTCAGCATCGATAATGCACACCTCAGTTGGCTGAGGCAAAGATAGTCTTTTGGTTCCATATCTTTGATGGATATCTGACTTAATTTCCCTAATCAGTATAACCTTATGGAGTAGGTCAATGCCAACTGCGTTAACATTAAAGAAAAATGAGTGGAATTAAATTAATGTCATACAATGAAGGAAATGCAGAATATAATAGAGAGCATGAAACTTTACTGAATTCCTCGAAAATCAGATTGGCCTTAATGGTCAGCTTTCCTTGCAGAGGACTTGTAACTTGTATTGTTGTGCTATATGGGCTGCAACCAGTAATCAAAATGAAGATGATTTTAAGGTAGCAAATAAGTAAAAAAGCAGCCAATAAAATACTTAAAACATAAATCTTGTATGTATTTCAGTGAGATAAAACATCTTCTTTACCTTGTGAATTCCTCCACTCTGCAAAAACCAATAGGAAAATTATTTCAGATCAGTACAGCAAAAAAATGTCTGAAGGATATCTGACGTATTAGAATAGCAATCATGGTTAAACTTCAGTTTTATTACCTTATTTTCTCATGGAAGACTATCATGTTATCTTCCTCAACAGCAACAACCTGTGAAACGAGAAGAAGTTCTAAAAACGGTACTGTTTAACAAGTATTGTATAGAAATATGTTCTTACCATATCAGCATAATGTCTTTTGGTTGATTGTGGTGACTCTGACAGTCTGGTTAATGTCATTACCAGTTTGGACTTTCCAATATTCGTACATTGGATCTCCTCAACTTTCATATCCACTTTTGGTGGAAGTGACAACAATGAATCCTTAATGTGATTGCCGAATGGGAATTTTCGACCGGTAATCATCTCTATTTTCCTTGGGTCTGCTTCAGAAAGGGTCTCAAATGTCTTTACTCCCATAGATTGTAAGGCCTGAACATAAAGAATAGGTATGTGAGTTAAAAGAATATCTCCTTTGTGGGAACAAGAATTCACTTTTGTTGTATAGATTCTAAGACTTTCAGAGATAATATCACCTTTGCGGTCACCATACCGATGCCAGGTAATTGTTTCAGCAGATATGGACTATCTTCCCAGAGTTTTTGATGTAAAGATTTCGCTAGCAGGATTGAATTCAAAGCTCCTTTGTAGTTCTTTTTATATATAAAATACTCTTTCATGCATTTTGCAATTCGACACCCGTTTGCACAAACAGCACTCATATCCTATAGGCAACCAAATGTTAAATGAAGCCCTGATATCAGAACTCTATAGCTAGACAGTAGACATGGCAAGGATGAGCGAGGCTGGGGGCAGATAACAGGACATAACAGATTCAGGTTGATAATGGGCCAGTTTAGTTGGCAACCGGGTTGGGTTGACCCACAAATACTTTGGTGTCCAAATTTTATAACAATCATCAAATAACTATAGCGTTTCTTATGATTACAAAATATATTATAACAAAAAGTAATCTATCTAATGTTTTGAATGAAACGATTTACATTGTTGAATGCCTTAATATAAACTTTATGCAACTTCCCACCCATTTAACCCTTTCACTTTTTAGCAAAATGTTCTAAGCGGCCCATTTGACCCGTTTGACGTAGAACATCAAACAAGTCGACCCATTCTTACGTAAACGGGTCAAAATTGCAACCTCTACATTATACTGTGAAATTCTGACCTGGGTAAGAGTCAAATCATGTGCTAAAGGATCTCCAGTCAAGCAATCGTTAGCCAAAATAAAGAGCTTCTCTTCTCTAGTTTGTATGCGCTTTTTCTTCTTGCCTTTATCTCCAAGAACATGAAAGCGAAGCCTACCATCTTTATCATTATTTATGTCATTCAGAAGCTTCTTCTCATTCCGCCTCAGCTGTATCCCTTCATTTTAGAAAACAAAGTCAGTTCCATGACGATAGATTCATTAAATAAAAGCAGTAACCCAAATACATACAGGATATTTCCTCTGCACGACAAACGATATGAAGCGCATCTTCTATGCTGCAATTTGAAGGAGCTTTCATAATGTGTTTCATTGTGTCGAATTTCAGATAATACTTCGTCATCAAACTAGCAGGTTCTGTGGAAAGAAGGTGGATATTTAGTAATATATATGTATACATGGATCTGTAGGGTTATAATAGTTATATTACCAAGAGGCTTCAAGAGAAAACCATCTTCATCAGTCCAGATCATTTGGTAGTCTGATAACTCATTAACTTTTTGTAGACAGATCTCTGCAACAGATACGGTGAATCAAAAACTGTGACGCGAATAAAGGATGTCTAATTTTTGTACTGCAGTACCTTGTATATGCTTCTCTATATCGGTACCGGATAATCCTTTCTTTATTGCATATTTTTGAGGGTTCTGACATCAAACAAGAAGTTTTAGAAATATACATTAAAAGAAATAACTCGATAGTTTTGTAGCACATTATACACCAACCTTTTTCATTCTCACATACAGATACGAGCATTTCAACCATTCTATTGCTTTTGTTATATCTGGGACAGTATGCTGAACTACCTCTGCAGCTAGATGCTCAGTAACACAGGAAAGTAATCTGAGCAGAACATAGATCATATCAAGAAATAGTGCTAATGTGTGTAAGCTACAAAGCTTTCTCAGACTATAAATCACTTAAAAAGTAGCTAAAAGATGTTTTAGACTTACTGAGATTCAACCAGTTCGCATCCACCTAGAACATTCTCATACAAATGGACCTAAGATCATGTTTAGAGAACATATCATCTACTAGAAGAAATGAAAGAGATCAATCTTAAATAAGGATTAGTGTTTCGTGCTGAGAGTACATAGTGGGGTCTCTTTAGTTTATATACATACTTACTCCCTCGCTGTCAACACGCACACACACACACACACAAACACACAGAGACGGCGTATGAGGAAGGGTACCGTTTCTCTTCTTGTCATGATTATGACCGTTCCAGTATCATCAAATGGTGGGCGCCCTGCCCTCCCAGACATCTGCAAGACCAAAATAGCTTGTTATGTTGTCATGGGGGGACGGGTATCAGCTGATCATTATCCACAATAAAGTGAAGATATTTGCTACATGAAAATAATCTAACAATCAGTATCTGTATTACTGACCCAGCATATGTAGAAGTGTTTACGGCATATTAGCGATGTTTTTTTTTTACAGTAAGTGCACAAATAAGTATCAAACCTGCAGTATCATTGATCTATCATATTCCATGTAAGACCCTTTCTCCTTGTTGCTGCAGAAAAATAAAGGTATAACGTATGAAAACTGACAGGTGATTAGAGCTATAAGTACTTAAAATCTTAAGAAGCGGGTCCATACTTACAAGTACTGTGTGGATTTGATTATAACTGTATGTGCAGGTAGGTTAATTCCATGTGCAAGAGTGTTTGTGGTGCATAAAACTTGAAGATCTCCATTGAGAAAGAGACCTTCAATCAGGCTGCGGTCCTTAGTTGAAAGTCCACCATTGTGATAACCAACTGAGTGATAAGAACAATGAGTAAAAGATCGGTCAGAACAAATACTTTACCAAATTTCATAGGGCCCTTTTTATTCTGCTGTAATAAACAAAATTAGCACTTACCACCATAAAGGATGTAAGATTGCATCTGTTTGTCCCCACATGACAGTGAAGCTTCTCTTAACCTTTCCTGCTGCTCACTGCTTTTGATGAACGGGTTGGAATAACCATGATTCATTGCAGTCTGGGCCAGCACTTGTGCCGCTTCTTGTGCTCCCTTCCTGGTTGAGCAAAACACTAGTGCAGACTTTCCACTAGAATATTGCATAAGGAGATCTGCATTCAGGTTTGTAAGAATAAAAGAGATGTATTAGTGATCATTATGGAGTTCTTCTTCCAAAAGGAGACCTGGGCATAAGATTCACACTGGTCAAAACTCACCATATACATAGTTTTGAAGCCTCTGAATCATAGAATAAAAAGATTGTTAGTATTCAAGTTAATTCTACTAAAAAGATAGAAGTGATGTTCACTAATAAGGTCAAATACAAGAGCATGAAGCATTTACCTTCTCAAAAAGAAAGTCATTTTTGGCTGGGGTGTAGCCTGCAAGAAAATATATCAACATTTAGCAAATGCCAAACATAAAGAAAGCTATGACATATAAGCCTTATGAAACTTGGTGTACTTTACCAACAATCACATTATGGCTTGTATTTCTATGATCTTATATATTAGCTTAAGAGGCTTTAATTAACAATCACAAAGATATTTAGGTGACTGTAATTACCGAAAACCTTGGTTGTCAACTTCACTGGCCGCATTTCCTCACCAAACCTACCCAAAAGAAAAATGAGTCAGTCAATTTCATTCGCAAACAGTAATCCACCCATTGAGTTGCATCACAAATACCTTTTAAGTCCTTGGACGGGAACCATAAGCCATTCAGCTGCAAGAGCCAAATATGTTCAATGATTATCTAAAGGCCTAAAGACTAAAGGACAACAAAATTACAATTATTTAAAGTAAGTTTACCGAGGTCCTCAATATTGGGGATTGTTGCAGAAACAGCTAGGAAACGCACATGGGCCAGTGGAGTTGATTTCATTTGAGGACTGCGACCAATCATTTTGATTCTACTAACTATTGCCTCCAAAGCTGCTCCACGAGGATCACTTAACAAATGAACTTCATCAATAAGTACTAGTGATATATCACTAAAAAAGCTTAGGCTGCCATCTTTGATGCCAAATCTAGTCACTGAATCAAACTTCTGCAGATGAACATGTATAAGTAATATGAAGACGATGGAAAAAAAAAAGGATTCAAGTAAATCTGTATATGACCTCAGGAGTAGTCAGGATGATGTCTGCCTCTTGTATATTCCTTACATTGTAAGATTCGTTATCCCCAGTCAACTCCAAGCAATTTACCCCCCATGACCCAAGCTTCTGATTCCAACTCCTGAGCTTCTCTTGTACCAAAGCCTTGGATGGCGATATATATATCTACAAACCAGAAGAATACAAGGCCAAATAATATAAATATGTTGCGGACATAAACTATGGCGATACACTGATCCAAAGCCTTGGATGGCGATATATATATATATATATATATATATATATATATATATATATATATATATATATATATATATATATAAATCAGAAGAATACAAGGCCAAATAATAGATTTTCGATGCATAAATCATAGCAAAGTTTGAAACAGCAAGAAATGGCAATCACTAATGCTGTAAGTAGTTTGTTAATTATCGTGAAAAAAATAGCAGAGCAGACAGAGAAAAACTTGGTATGCAGCATACTGCTTTTAGAGTTCCCTTGGTATGAACGAATCTTCCGTCCTGAGAGATGAACTTTGATAAAAGCCTCAAGATGCATAACTCAAAAAGCACCGTCTTCCCACTGCCGGTTGGGGCCGAGATAACCATGTTGATGTCGGAGTGGAAACACGCAGAAAAACATTCGCTCTGCAGTGAGTTGAAGTACCTGTATTTCAAAGCATACATCACACAGAAGAGTTCTATTACTACGCAGAAAGGGGGATTATCACTAAGAACAATGAAGATACGCACGAGGTCTATCTTCATTTTCTAAATTATCTAACTAAGCGCCTAGGTAAAAGCACAGCATGAGGTACACAAGATCAGCCTAATATGCATCACAAATTATGCATCATTTCACTACTCTATACGATAACGCAAAGTACATACCAATCATAACGCTAAAATTTGGCTCTAAAACTTATCACATATGTTAACAAACTAATTCACATATATTCTTCAGCATTATTGAAAGCATACCTGAAACTAAAAGTCGAACGAAAAGGATCAGGTAGATCCGAGACAGACTTAAGCGAGTATGAATCCATAGATTACTGCAATTATTCTTCAACTGCATAAATAAGAAATTCAAATACGCGTTAAACTAGCACCTCACAGTCTGTTTAAACCTGAATCCGACTAAACACACTTAAATTGACATAAAAACGCATAAACATCAACCGAAATTCAGCAAACTGTAGATTTCTGTGATGACATAGAAAATCCGGCATTCCTAGTCAACCGAAATTCAGCAAAGCTGAGCTCGATTTCAAATTCGTTAAATCATCCGAAAATGTTATCGAAACCAGAGCTCGTTTATGATACACTTACATTTCGTAAGTATAATTAAAGTAGCCGTAATATTACAGTATACTCATCTCAACAGTTTCTAATACCTAACAATCACGCATAACTTCTGAATTAACTAACCATAATATTACAATCAGTTCAAAATCAGATCCGAATTAACTCACTTAACTAGATAAAACCGTGTTGCATCAACAAACTTTATACAGTTATTCAGTCAAGCAAAACTACACAACTCTGTACTAATGCTGATTCGTCTATCGCTTACCTAACTAACCGAATTCAACATAACTAAGCTCGATTTCGAATTCGGTAACAACATTTCGAAACCTAACTTCGTTCACGATACACCTAAATTTCCTAATCTTATCTTTCTCTAAAAATTAAAACGTACAGTTAATCAATCTATAACTGAAATTACAGCGTGATCCAGTGTTAAACAGTTAATAATATCAAAGCAGTTAGGTTTTCGCGCTGTGATCACCTGATTGATACGAATATTCACGAAATCGAATTCGCTATATCATTCGAGATACATTTCGATATCCTAATTATAACTAAACTAACAGTAACACTATCTGAATCAAAACTTGAACAATTATTACGACAGAGTAAATCAGTCTATAACTTGAACTACGATGTGATAATAATATCGAAGCGGTTAGGTTTTCGCGCAAATTGACCGTGTGATGTACTGATTGATTGAATATAGACGAAATTAGGGGAAATAAAGTAGAGAATTAGGTCAAGTTCGTTGGAGTGATTTACCTGAATATGAAGAGTGAGATGATTAGAGAATGAAGATTGTTATGTGGATGAGACTTTATTTATATAGAGAGTTGTTTGTTTGTGTGTGAGAGAAAAATTTCGTATTTGAAATGAGGAAAGAAGAAGAAGACGTTGGATTGGGGAAGTTGTTTTGGCGGGGGTATTTTTATAATTCAATCAAAGGAAACTTCTTTAAGCGCCCGTTTAGTTTGTAGACGGTTTAGGGCCCGTTTGGTTTACAGCTTTTTAAGCAAGGGCCGGGGTTGATGCCAAAATGTATTATTTGATTCAAGTCAGTGGGGTTAAAATATAGGAGTCGTTCTCGAATAGTATTAGAGAGAGAAAAGTCACATGGATAGGTTGGATTTCATTTTCTCATGTGGCTCCTAGTATTTTATATCATTTTTTTAAATTTCTTTCTCTCACATTCAATTTTCATAACTTTATAATATTTTGTTTTATAATGTATTTTCTCAAATAAAATAATCTTTCACTTATTTTAATATTTTTTTCTCTTTCTACATCAAATTAAAATCCTAATCCTAATCCACAACTTTAAATTTAAATCTAAATCCTAATCTAAACCCATCTACAAACCAAACGGGCCCTTAGTATTTAAGATTTGGATTTGGATTTGAATTTTAGATAGGACAGAGAAAATATATTATAAAATTAATAAATTATTATTTTGTAAAAATTTGAAATAAAATACATTGAATGAAAAATAAAAATTAGTGGGAGATACACACATAAAAAAGCATGGTCCCACACCTTTTCTAAAATCACACCAATTTGTTCAGATTGGTAACAGTAACAATTATGGGTCTGACTCCCAATTTGAAAACCCAACTTTTTAACCAAACATTTATTTTCATCAGTGGGTCCCCCAAACCCAATCAAACCCCCCTAAAACAAACGGGCCCTAAAACAAACTAAAACTAAGGTAGCGTTTGGTTTGCTAACTTGAATCACTATGGACGTATGGAAATGGAATGGAATAAGAATATATATGATTGATTCAAAATTGGTGTTTGGTTTTTATATTGGCCCACAGGAATTGATTTAAAGAAAGAAGAAGAATGGATTTATTAGTTGTTGTTGAAATAAAAGTAAACTAGAGCCACGAGAATTGACAAAAGTAGCCCATATAGATACTTAGATAGGAGTAAATCTATGAGCGTTGAATGATAGATTGATTTCTAAAACTTAAACCAAAAATTTAATAATGAATATGATTCTCATACCATCTTTACAAACCCTCAAACCAAACTGCAATTAAAGGTTTTTGAACACGTCTAAGGGTCCGTTTGGTTTGTAGACGGGTTTAGGATTTTGATTTGGATTTGAATTTAAATTTGGATTAGGATATGGATTTGGATTTGAGATAAGAAAGAGAAAATATATTATATATAATATAATTTATTATTAAATAATCAATATAATAAAATTTGGCTTCATTTTGTGGAAATTACAAATGAAAAAACAAAAAGACAAGACAGACAAATAAAATATGCAAACAAAATAGGTTATTGGAGCATGTAGAGAAAAGTTGGCAACGATGGAAGGATTTGTCTCCCCTCATTTGTGGGGCTCAGTCCAATATTTAAATCCCATCTATTGCTATCAAACACGGATTCTAGTTTTAGTCAAAACCTTTTGTCCAAAAGGCTCAAAACAAATGCCTTGTAATTTGTTAGGTCACCCATATACCATTAGATCAAAAAAACTTTGAAAAAAAAAAAAAAAAAAAAGAAAAAGAAAAAAAAAAGGTCGCGTAGAACATTATCTTCTTTCTAATAATAAGCGTTCACTTATTTATTTGTTTTATACATGTTTGTTTACATGAACCTACCTGATACACAAGAACAATCCGGTCATAGACCCATCTAAGGTTGCTTGAAGAGTTGGAGTGTTTATTTCTACTTATAAATTTAAATCTGATTATAACTATTGATGACGTATAGTCTATATTTGGATCACGAACCCGAATACCATGACCCACTAACATTAAGCCCACCACGAGTGGGCTATGATAATAATAATTGGACTACCAATTAGACGGTTTGGGCTTACAAGGCCCAAACCCAAAACTATTTATGGATTAGGATACGGGATATCTCTTAAATAAAAGAGATATATACCAAATATCCGATATCGGTGGATACACCGAAGATTGGGGAACACGAAACCAACAAGGATTTCGTGTCTATATATAGAGGGCACTATAGCTCTTGTAAAGGTACGACTTACAAACCCTAAACTCTTCACAACCCTAAATTCGATTACTTACTCTCACGCCGGAGGATAATCGGGGGAGACAATCCCTCGATAAGCCTAACGGTGTTTGTTGCTTTCATAGTGCGTAGGTCCCCAAGTATTATTATCTAATTGATACGAGAACAGGAACCCTAACAAGGAACGCCCAACTTTTGTATCAACAAGTGGCGCCATCCGTGGGACCCTACACTAAGAACTAGGATGACGAAACACAAAAACACAAGTCAGCGGACTCCGCAGATGGACAAGACACGCGGTGACCCTCCAAGGAGGAACTACCCAGATCTGACCCTTAGGCAAACCACTGGGACAACCAGTGCGCCTGGTCACCAAGAATTGGAATCAACCCCAATCATCCCAACAGTGGAGTTGCCCGCTGCAACGACTCAAACCACCACGGTGGTCCCAAACACTGATGATCTCCAGCGAAACCTCTTCAACACTCCCCATCAAACGGTACCCACAGTGAACAACACTGTGCCGCCAGGCGCGCCTAACCGAGATAAGGGGACTGCTCTGGAAGAAAATATCGTTGCGCTGGAAGAAGATACTCAGGAGTCAACGTTAAAAAATTTTGTATCCAAAAATTACGAAACGTTGACCAATCTCCTCCAAGAGGAGGCAAGAAGAAGGCTGAGCCAGAACTTACACGCTCGGTTTGACTTCAATGGAACATCTCCACCGCGTTACCTAGAGCGCGAGCATAACGAGAGGCGCACCGATGTCCACTCTAGGCTCGGTACACCATCTAATTCGCAGTACTCGGAGGAATACGAGGGTAATGGGCGACGCACTAACGTCCACTCTAGGCTAGGTAGTCGCAGAGTCCACGATAGGCTCGGACCACGGCGCTCACCAAGCGAAGGCTCTTCTAGATCTGGAAGCAGAAGAGCTTACGACAAACCTGGGAAACGATTTTTTCCAAGCGAAAGCCCTTCTAGCTCGGACTCCGATGAAAAACGGCGCAAGCGTCGTAAAAGAAGCGATTCTTCCTCTAGCAGCTCCTCGGACAACGAGGATAAAGAAACGGGACACTGGAAGTCCAGAGGAAGACGTCACGAGGAAGAGGATGTAGACATATCCCTTCCTTGGTGTCGCCAAAAGGTTGATGCGTTCTCAAAGCGCATCAGCGATTATTCAGACAACAAGAAAAGGCGCATGCCTTCCAATGTTAAAACATATGATGGAACGGGTGACCCTGATGATCACCTAAAAATTTTCGAATCCGCTGCTGGTATCGAAAATTGGCCACAACCTGTGTGGTGCCATATGTTTAATTCCACATTGGTAGGGAATGCGCGAACTTGGTTCAGCAAACTTCCACGAAGAAGTATAAAGGGGTATGAAGAGTTGCGGAAAGCATTCCGTTTGAACTTCACACATAGAAAGAAGTGCGCTAAGGACCCAGTAGAATTGGCTAGAATTAAACAGCGCCAAGGAGAATCCACGAGCGCCTTCATGGAGCGCTTCAAGGACGAATGCATACACGTCAAGGCGTGTCCTGAAATACTAAAAATTTCAGGATTCATGAATGGGATTAACAACCAAGACCTTATCAAAAAATTAAATGATAAAGTTCCCCAAACCTTCGACGAACTAATGAAGCGCACAAGGTCTTTCATTCAAGGAGAAGCCGTCGTCGCAGATAGCAAGAAATGATACTCGAACGATAAACCGCAAGAACAGTCAAGGAGACAATCCAATGACCATGGCGGCAATCGTAACAAAGGCTATCACAATGATGGAGGCGCACGGGGGAACGACAAGTATACCCCGTTGACAAACTCCTAGAGAGATATTCGCAACAGAGGGAGCAAATTTTCCCAAACCCCCACCAATGCGCACCCCAGAAGGAAAGCGCACAGGGAATGGGTACTGCGATTATCATGGACAGAAAGGCCACACAACGAATGAGTGCGTCCAGCTACGCCAACTAATCGATAAATTAGTAAAAGAAGGCAGGATGGACCACTTAGTCAAGAACATTAAAGAATGGAAGGATAAGCAAAGAACTGGAGATAAAAAAGAACCACCTAAAGACAAGGCAGACACAATTTACATGATACAATCATGGCAACGCAAAGTCAAGCAAAAGGTCAGCCAGAGGTTCTCTCCTAACGATGAAATTTCTTTCCCTAAGTTGA
>LBNU01018720.1:222269-232978 GCA_014162995.1 Artemisia annua
TATCATGGACAGAAAGGCCACACAACGAATGAGTGCGTCCAGCTACGCCAACTAATCGATAAATTAGTAAAAGAAGGCAGGATGGACCACTTAGTCAAGAACATTAAAGAATGGAAGGATAAGCAAAGAACTGGAGATAAAAAAGAACCACCTAAAGACAAGGCAGACACAATTTACATGATACAATCATGGCAACGCAAAGTCAAGCAAAAGGTCAGCCAGAGGTTCTCTCCTAACGATGAAATTTCTTTCCCTAAGTTGACTGCGGACAACGCAGTGGCAGAGCCACTCACCATGGAAATATATGCGGGGGGTCACAATATCCACCGAATGTATGATGATGGAGGAGCATCCGCGGAAATAATGTACGAACATTGTTTCAAGAGACTACAACCGGAGATACAAAATCAATTGATCCCCGCCTCATCATCGTTAACAGGCTTCACAGGAGAAAAAATATGACCAATAGGACAACTAAGGCTGCTAGTTACGGTCGGCAACAAGGAGCACTCCACAAAGGCATGGATGACCTTTATGGTGATTAGATCTCCCTCACCATATAATGGCATCATCGGAAGGTCAGGAATATCAGCCCTCCACGCGGTACCATCCACGGCACACGGGATGCTAAAATTCCCAGTAGAAGGCGGCATTGTCACCCTCTACAACAACGCTGTGCCTCCCGAGGAATGTAATACAGTTACATGTGAAGCAACGAACACTCCAGAACATGGTGCAGCTAAAATTCCAAACTTGAAAGTGGCAATACACGCGGATTACCCTGAACAACAGGTGTCAATTGGGGGTTCGCTGACGGATAAAGGGAAAGCAGCTGTGTGCGCACTCCTGCAGAAAAGCCTGGATGTCTTTGCATGGGAACCAAAGCATATGACTGGTGTACCTAGGTCAATCTCAGAACATAAGCTGCAAATCCGACAAGGATATCCGCCAATAAGGCAGAAGAAGCGTGGCCAGGCCCCAGAGCGCGCGAAAGCCATCCTGGAGGAAGTACACAAGCTTGTGGACGCAGGTATTATGCGAGAAGTCTACTACCATGATTGGCTGTCTAATCCGGTCATGGTAAAAAAGAGCGATGGCAGTTGGCGAATGTGCGTGGACTTCACGGACCTTAACAAAGCATGCCCCCAGGACTGCTACCCACTACCAGAAATAGACTGGAAGGTAGAATCCTTATGTGGATATCCTTTCAAATGCTTCTTGGATGCATACAAAGGGTATCACCAAATCCAAATGGCTAAGGAGGATGAGGAGGAAACAGCATTCCATACGAGCCAAGGCGTCTATTGTTACACAAAGATGCCTTTCGGGCTAAAGAATGCGGGAGCTACCTACCAGCGCTTGGTAGATAATGCATTCGAAAAGCAAGTGAGTCGCAACTTGGAGGTGTACGTTGATGATCTGGTTATAAAAAGCCATACTGAAGATGAAGTAGTGCGCGATATTGAGGAAACATTCAAAACACTACGGAAAATCAACATGAAGCTAAATCCTAAGAAGTGCACTTTTGGCGCTACAGAAGGCATGTTCTTAGGATACTTAATAGAACCAGAGGGCATTAAGCCATGCCCTGAAAAGACTGAAGCAGTCATACAACTCCCTTCACCGAGCACGCTGAAGGAAGTCCAATCCTTGAATGGAAAATTGGCCGGTCTAAACAGATTCCTATCCAAGTCAGCAGATAAGTCACTACCACTATTTAAAACACTCAAGAAGTGCACAAAAAAGGGAGACTTTCGCTGGACTACCGAAGCGGAGGAAGCGTTTCAACAACTCAAACAAACAATAGCAGCGCTCCCCAAGTTAGTCGCACCCCGACCAGGGGAGGAGTTGATAATGTACTTATCCGCAACTCATGGGGCAGTAAGCGCGGTACTATTGACGGATAGGAACTCAGTACAAAACACCTGTATACTTCGTCAGCAAGGCGCTTAAGAAAACGGAGATCAACTACAGCCCAATGGAAAAGCTAGTACTGGCGCTGGTATTCGCAGCCAAGAGACTGCGCAGATACTTTCAGGCGCACCCCATAGTGGTGATCACAGACCAACCCATCAAGCAAGTTATCTCCAAACCAGATGCGTCAGGGCGATTGCAGAAGTGGAGTGTACTACTAGGAGAACATAACATCTCCTACAGACCGCGCACCGCGGTCAAAGGGCAAATACTCGCGGATTTAATCATCGAAAAGCCAGAAAGCGAGGATGTAACTCAACCACCCAAGGTGGAACTGCAAGAACCATGGATCCTGTTTACGGATGGATCTTCATGCGTAGATGGTTCAGGCGCAGGCCTTATTCTTACCAACCCAAAAGGAATAGAATTTACATATGCCTTGCGTTTTGAATTCACCGCCACGAACAACGAGGCAGAATACGAAGCCCTAATCGCTGGACTACGTATCGCAACACGAATGGGTGTACGCAACCTAGAGGCAAACGTAGATTCCCGATTAGTGGCCAACCAAGTATCAGGAGAATACGAGGCTAAGGAGGAAAACATGATCCAATACCTTGAAAAAACAAAATCCTTAATCCAAGGATTCGACAGATTCACAATTACACAAGTCCCTAGAGGGGAAAACAAGAAAGCAGACGCATTGAGCAAAATTGCGTCTACAAGTTTCGCACATCTGTCAAAACAAGTATTGGTAGAAATCCTGAAAGACAAGTCGATCTCCGAGATGGAAGTATCCACAGTGATAGAAGAAGAAGGCCCTACGTGGATGACACCAATCATTGACTTCATTAGCAAGGGCATACTCCCCCAAGAACAGAAGGAAGCTCGAAGAATCCGGCGCACAGCGCAGCGATTCGAGCTTAGAGATGACGTCTTATATAGACGCTCATTCCTACAACCATGGCTTAGGTGCGTTGGACCTCTCCAGGCAGATTATGTACTTCGAGAAATCCATGCGGGCTCATGCAGTATGCACTCAGGACCACGGTCCATTGTAGCGCGCGCCCTAAGGTCTGGATATTATTGGCCAACTATGCACCGTGATGCGCGAGATTTGGTACGGAAGTGCAGTGATTGCCAGGTCCACAGACCCATTCCGCGCCGACCACAGCATGAGCTAACACCCATCACATCGCCATGGCCATTCTACAAGTGGGGTATCGACATCGCTGGACCTTTCCCTATCGCCGCAGGTGGATTGAAATTCCTTATTGTGGCAATAGACTACTTTACTAAGTGGATCGAAGCGAAGGCAGTAGCGACCGTAACAGGTAACCAAATAAAACGATTCGTATGGGACAACATAGTATGTCGCTTTGGATTACCTGGTGAAATTATCTCAGATAACGGAAAACAATTCCGTGATAACCCGTTTAAAGATTGGTGCGAACAGCTGAACATCACGCAACACTTTGCGTCGGTAACTCACCCACAAACCAACGGTCTGGTTGAACGCGCGAATAGAAGCCTGGGTGAAGGAATCAAAGCACGCCTGGACAGACACAAAGGAAGATGGGTAGAAGAACTATCACATGTTCTCTGGGCGCACCGAACAACCATCAAGGTTAGCAACGGGGACACCCCCTTCTCTTTGGTCTATGGGACAGAAGCTGTAATACCAGCTGAAATTGGAATGCCAACTATCCGTACTGCGGAAATTATCACTGCTACCAATGATGATGAGCGGTGAATAGACTTAGATCTATTGGAAGAGCGACGTGAACGCGCAGCAATACGCGAAGAGAAAGCCAAGTCAAGAATGAAAGGATACTATGATGCCAAAGTGCGCAGCACTTCATTCAGACCAGGTGACTTCGTATACCGCGAAAACGACTCAAGCCGCGTAGAAGACACTGGTAAGCTAGGACCAAAGTGGGAAGGACCTTACGAGGTTATTGAAGCACTGGGAAAAGGAGCATACAAGTTGCGCGGTAAGGATGGCCATGAGCTACAGCGCACATGGAACGTCCGCAATCTCAAGAGATGCTACCTTTAGGAAAGGCCACGGCCCAACACGGACATTCACGCACTTTAGAAAGTGTCCCCAATAAAGATCCGTGTAATTTTATTTTTTGAGTCTTATCTAGATAAGTAGTTTCCTTTACAAAACTTGCAAGTATTAATAAAACATTTGCGGTTTCTAGCTAACTCCGCGACACAATTTCTTTACATTGTCATTTAAATACTGTTTATATTTCAATGTGTTGGTTACATTACCTTTAGCCTACATGGTGTGCATGCACTAACTAATACCCACGCTGGTAAAAAGGATGAGTTAACCTACTAAACAACTCGTTGAGTAAGAGGGTTGCAAACCCATCAACTTTGGATTACGAATCCTTGTTAAACACCTTGCGCTCAAGACGTTGGCGCAAGTTCCTTGCGCAATCCCACGATGGATGCACAATAGGGCACACTGTGCGCGTTTAACAACTTAGGAAATCAAGACTCTTGATTCCTTTAAGTATAATACGACAAGTAAACTTATAAAAATACATAGATGACTATGATCTCTTTCTTTTCACTAAGTTAGAAAATTCCATACACGAATATGGCCCTTACTATGAAAAATCTATAAATGATTTTCTGAACACGCTTGGATACCCAAAGATGTCTTAAAGACACAGGAGTTATGTACAAACTGTGCTCAAAATTTCACGCAGAACAACAAGTTCGAACACAAATACAATAGATTATCTATTTCAACTCATGGATTCTTATTCATATACACTTATTAAGTTACAAACTTAATACACATTTGTCCAATCATGGTATAATTGTAACTACTGGGAAGTCTTCAAATAAGAGGACAAACAACCTAAACACAAAAAATGCAGACTAAACCATGAGTTTACAAAAGATGATGATCCCTAAGCGCTATGAGCGCGTCTATGACCGGAGCTGTTAGCTGTGGATGTCAATTCCCCAACCCTACTCAGCCTCTTCAAAAGGCTACTATCCTCCTGAGATACCGTTGGCACGCTAACGGGAATCCCATCGGACCGGGGAAGATGGGCCGCACCAACACCACAGAGTATAGCCTTCCCCTTTACACCCCTTTTCTGAGCAACCCTGGTTAAATGAGCTTCTAAACACTCCATCAACGGGACCTCTTTATCAATGGCGAAGGGGTTGAGAATGTCTCGCGGACGTGTGAATACGGGCACGTGCAGCTGTGACTCATCCGGCCTCAGAAAATAATCAGGCTGCTACAGCATTATCCAAGAGATGCCTCCCAAGGACCAACCCCTCCATAATTACTTTGATCGGCTGGTCCTGGTCACGCTCCAACCGCCCGATATGAGGAAGCTCCAACAGCTTCAATTTCTCCATGGCGTCCACGAGCTCATCATATGAGTCAGCCTTGTACCCAGGCACCTCTGCGAGCGGCACCGTCAACAACTTGCTCCTATCTAGCTCCTCCACAGCTTGCGCCTTGCCACGGGCCACAGCGCACTCCACAACTTTCCCAAAGGCTCCCACAACCTCTTGGGATTCCAGAGTGCATAGGGCAGCCAAACGTAGCCCATGGCTAATCAACCACCTATAAGTACAAACAATGTACATATCAGAAAACATAAAGGAATTTAACATAAGGAAAAGCAGAAAGGTGAATACCTGCGCTCAGCAACGGCAGACATAAGATGAGGATACAATTCCTCATCATACTCGATACTCAACTTGCGCAGCTTGCCCTCTTGCGCCCTCAGAGCCGCCTCCACATGCTTACGGAACTCATCAAGTTGAGCGAAATGTTTGCTTCTGTTTTCCTCCAAATACCTCAACCCCCACATGGAGTTTACTCTGTGTTGACTCGCGGCAGCGCGCTCACGCTCCAACTCCACCATCACACCCAGCTTCTCGTCAGCAATTTTCCTGGCATAGGCAGTAGTAGATTCTACATCTGCCTGCGCAGCAGTTAACTGCGCTCTCAGCTGGGCAATCTCTGCATCCTTATGAGCCAGGCTGCTGCGCTCAACGGCATACCGTGCCCTGAGCTGAGTAACTAACTCAGCCTGGCGACCAGCAGATGCAGCCAACTCCTCCATCAGAAGTGCCGCAGACATCTCTCCACTCGTCCCCGCTGGCTCCTCCAAGGGACGATGAGTAGTCTGTGATGGCGACAGCTCATCCACAGACACTGCATCATCTCCCACAACATCATTCCTAAAAAAGAGAGGAAAAAAGGTGTTAGATAGCGGAACAAAAAGGAAGGAAATAAGATAAACGTTCAACAAGAATAACACTTACTTAGGAGGAGAAGTCTCAACGACATTCTGCGCATCAATAGAAACTGATGCCTCTTCTTCCGCAGACTCGTCCGCAACAACAACACGACATCTGCGCTTAGAGGTCCCCTCACCAGCATCATCGGCAGCCTTGCGCTTCGCGCTCCTCTTCTGAGTCAGTGTCAACTTTGACGACACTGACACTACCAGACAACTCCGCGCGCTCGGGATCCGGGACTGCCACTTCTTGCGCAGGAACAGTTTGCACAGGAGTAGCATTCACAATGGGGTGCGAAGCATCAGAAGCCTCCCCTTGCGCAAACTCCAAAAGGCGCCCAGATGTTGCCTCCAAGATGGGCAACTCACCCTCCCTCAAGGGGCGCACACCTACAGTCACCTGTGTGGGCTTTGCCAGCTTCACCACCGCAAACAAGTCCATCTCTGCGCAATGCATGAACAAACAAAACAAGTTAGTTGCTAAAATACAAGTTACAAAGGCGCTTACATTATACGAAGACAAAGAAAGGATAAGTACCCACCCTGGCTGTTCCCATCCAGAAAGATTGGCACTTCTCCGCCACTGAGGAAATATTTACGACTAAGCCCCATGTGGACTAAAAACTCCTCAGGGTACAGAACGATTGGGATGCGGTTCACGTTAATGGTCTCCGCATCCTCCTCGCTGTACGTACCGGGATCCGGGCGCTCATCCCTTGGAAGTGACCCTTGGGTATAGAACTCAGAAAGTGATGTAAAAACCCTATCATCTATCCAGAAAAAATTTTCTCTCCAATCCCTGAGGGCATCCACCTTCTTGGTGTAACATTGATAGCGCCCCGCGCGCTTCGAAAAAGTTACCCACCCATTCGACCACGATGTGTGGTAAAATGCGCGGAAAAGGTTAATGGTCGGATTAATTGCAAGCAAACGGCAGTTTACTTCAAAGTTGGTTATCTTTGCTGCACCTAGTGGTTGCAACTGAGAGATATGCAAACGATAGTAGTTGAGCACGTCACTCAAAAATAAGGATATGGGCACACGCCGGTTCGCAAACTCTAAGAAGCGCGTGTATACCCCTATTTTCCCCTCAGGGAAATCCGCTATACATGCATTGGGCTCCGGTACAACTGGATGCACATCCAGAGGAATGAAGTAATCAGAGGTGAACCTACGTAGTTCATCCTCACCCATCTCGGACAGAAACTCTTCTAATTGGCGTACCATTTTTTACTAGCAAACGCACACAAGGTTACCTTTGTAGTTTCTGTTTTTCTTGATTGATAGTTCTTAAGAAGGAAGAAAATGGCGTTTTTCACTGTGGTTGACACAGTAAAAACGAAACCCTTTATATAGGGTTCCCCTTAACCTTGGATAGATGACACGTGGATTCCACTATCCCCATCGTGTGGCTGGAATACAAACAGGTACGTGCACTTTCACGTATTTTAAGAAATACGTGGAGCATTTTTCGGACTAGATACATAGTATCCCATTTTTGGCGGGAAAAACGTGATTCTTTCCCACCACGCTTGCCGCTGCTATTATTAGTCTAGCATCCGCAGGTTTTACCCTGCGCACACTAGACTGGGGGGGGGGGACATGATGACGTATAGTCTATATTCGGATCACGAACCCGAATACCATTGACCCGACTAACATTAAGCCCACCACGAGTGGGCTACGATAATAATAATTGGATACCAATTTAGACGGTTTGGGCTTGACAAGGGCCCAAACCCAAAACTATTTATGGATTAGGATACGGGGATATCTCTTAAATAAAAGAGATATACTACCAAATATCCGATTATCGGTGGATACACCGAAGATTGGGGAATACGAAACCAACAAGTATTTCGTGTCTAATATATAGAGGGCGTATAGCTCTCGTAAAGGTACGACCTTACAAACCCTAAACTCTTCACAACCCTAAATTCGATTACTTACTCTCACGCCGGAGGATAATCGGGGGAGACAATCCCTCGATAAGCCTAACGGTGTTTGTTGCTTTCATAGTTCGCAGGTCCCCAAGCATTATTATCTAATTGATACGAGAACAGGAACCCTAACAAGGAACGCCCAACTTTTGTATCAACAACTATCTTAATGATTAAGCCATATTCCTTCACACATTATAATCTCTTTTATGAATTTTATTTTTGTAGTATAAACTATTATAAATTTCTATACATAAAACTAGTTTTATAACTTATGCACGCAGTTTGGGCAGATAGTATGACGGGTCATAATATTTTAATAACTTTGTTTTGAAGTTAAATATTATGACAGTTTAAATCTATTGTTTTGTAATATTTAAGTTTTTTTAGTAAAATTATAATAATTTATCAATACCCTCTCACACTTAAAAAAAAAGAGAAATGCTACACTTACAAGAATTTTACAAAATTATATCCACACAATGATTTGACAACTAATTGCGGAGGGTAAGAAAAAAGAAAAAGATGTTATAATGCAAAATGATTAGACCCACTACATATGCCAAGTCATTTGTGGGTATAATTTTGTAAACTTTGTGGATGTAGCATTGCTCTAAAAAAAAGTTTGCAATTCTTCATGCCATCTATATATTAAAAGAAATAATTGGAATGACTAAACTTAAGCCTATATGTGTGTTTATTAGCACCAATAGATTAATGACACTTAGGCTGGAGGTACCTGAAAGTAGAGTCTCTGCCGGTAGGGGTAAGGCTGTCTGCATCTTACCCTTTCATACCTCGTGAAAGACGAGATTGGGTACTGTTGATTTAAGTTTAGACATAAGCTTTAGCCATGCTTATAATTTCTCATATATTAATGCCTTTAACCTTGTGATCTCTTGCAGGCAAGGCTTAAAACTTGAGAATCACAAGTCCTCACTTTGAAATCAGCTACCAATCTACCATATAGGACCTTAATCATTTTGACTTGTGTGTGTATTCAACTAAAGATTGCCATAAACGAAACTCGAAATAAAATTTCAGTTCATCCAAATTGTACATATGATAATATCATGTTATAGATGGTTGCATATAGATATCACAACACAAAGAGCAAGAACGTAATAACATTCAAAAATTCTAGGAAAAAAAACACAAAAATAGAGTGAAAAACTATCTCAAGCAGAAAAACTAGATATGGATATCAATAGCCGTATTGTTTGTAGAAGAACCCAATACCCCACGTGTAAAGAGGGGGAAACAATCTGGATTGATTAATTTACAATGCAGTGTGGACACTCTCAAAAGTGCCATCACCATGCTAATATCCGAACACTATACTCAGCCGAGATTAGCTCACGGTTATTTAAGTTCTCAACTATAACAAGATGTTAACTATCTGACACTACTTACAGCAGTTTCTAGTAATTCTAGAGTTTTGCTCTTAAAACCAGACAGTGCACTCCTAAAAGATCTCTCAAAAACCCACCAGCCACCCGCGATTCCAAGAAGGGTGTACTTCTGTTCTCCTATTTCAACCTTAGCAATGCAGAAAACTGAGTAATCCTCCACTTCAAGCTTTTGTGCGTGTAATGACTGCACAATGATTGGAACATTAGTCATGAGGAAAATGGTATCATTTCCTTTGCAATGATTAGAGGTGGCTACATGGGAAGGTTGTGCAGCATGCCAATATCAACTCGTGTCAATACTGGTAATATAATGTGTTGTTTTAAGCCGGCCAGTAAGCTGCTATTTTATTATCCAATATTTTGTAAATTTGTAAATAGATAGATACCAAATACAGTTAGAAGAGCTACATATGAATATATCTACATAAATAGATATAATCATATACTCTAATCTTCAAATCTTGAATCAAAAGTTTTAGGATGTTGTAAGAATTTATGTTGCCCCATTCCATTTCTTTAGCTACTTTTGCTATATTTTACTAGTTTGACCCGTTATCACCAAACACTATAATTGACCCACTTTTATATAAATTGGTTGAACCAGCCACCTCAATCGTTAACTGATATGAAAATATGAGTTATAGCTGAACTTGGTAGGCAGGTAGCTGATTAGATGGCATAAAATGTCGCAACCCAAAAGTAATATGTAAGTTCAGTATTTAAGGGGCATTCATAGATTTTAACACAAGGATTGGTACGTATTTCGGTTACAATTTCATAAGATCTGTAGAATAGCAAGTGCAGAAACACTGACCTTGAATTTGTGTAAGATGGGGTGCTTGCTCCTGTATTGCTTCTGCAGCTGAAATATCAAGTGAGTAAATCAGAATTTAGCAACACCGCATTAATATATCCAAACAAATAAACTGTTGACCTGAATCCTGATACCACATAACACATGACTGGCTTTAGTGGATATTAATATCAAACTGAGTCTTACAGTCAAAACAAATTTTACGATCATGAAACTATTGGACCATGATACTAATATCGAAAACAGTTGTGAATCTATTGGACCATATACTGGCGACATACTTTATGATTAATAAGTGCAGGACATATTCACCCGGTTAACGACTTTTGATATAACTAAG
>LBNU01018720.1:243318-260538 GCA_014162995.1 Artemisia annua
TCTTATAATGTCTAACTTGTTTTAGTTTTCACTTTCTCAATTTTCTACCCGTACTCATGTCATACCGGTTACACATAAGCCCACTCATTTATAACTCTTCACTTACATAAAACGGCGTCCCAATCTATGCAAGTAAAGAATTATAAACTTATGGTTCGGCGATTTACAATTTCTTTATTTAAACGAAGAGGCGTCCAAATTCATTTAAATAAGGAAATTATAAATCATCCTACCCATGTACTTCCGACACAACAATCATACTTTTTTTACTTTTCATCTTTTCTAGCCTTGGATCCAATCTTTCTAACTTTCCATCCATGTCTTAAAGACAAGCTGGCTATCCCGAAGGATACAGTAATATCCATGCCCTTGCGGCAAGCTGGGCCACCCCGAAGGATGCCAAAATAACCATGCCCTCGCGGCAAGCTAGGCCACCCCGAAGGATGCCAAAATATCCATGCCCTCGTGGCAAGCTAGGCCATCCCAAAGGATGCCAAAACTATCATCCATGCCATAAGGCAAGCTAAACAACCATGCCATAACGGCAAGCTAGGCCATCCAAAAGGACGCCATCGTATCCATGCCCTCGCGGCAAGCTGGGCCATCCCGTAGGATGTCAAAAATGGAGCATTGGATCCAAGCTATACTTACTATTACATCTTTACTCATTTTATCTTTTATGTACTTTCATCACTAAGTACACACTATCGTTTCTTCAATTTTCATTGCCTTAAGCAATTTCAACCTTCGCTACCATGTTTGCTTTCATCTAAACAAGTTTCTATATGATACTTGTCAATTTATTATATTTGCATTTTCACAACGCAACTTATCATTTATCCGTCAACCCCAAGTTGACTCATACATTCACTATATGCCATGATATCACATTCGCCTAACCAATTCTTTCATGCACATAAATTGCATATCTTATCATCATACATCTTTCAATATTTTCACATGATTCAATTCATGTTTTACAATTCATTCTAGCGCACTTCATATCACTTATGACTTCTAGCGCAATCTTTATCTCATTCATCACTTCTACTCATCACGCTTAACTAATTACTTACTAACACATTTTACTTATCATGTTTATTTATAACATGATCTCATTACATCTTAACCATACACTTTAACTTTTCTCATTTTAATTAAGCTTGTAAAATCATGCTTCACTAATCATTTCTTACTTATCTCAAACTTTTTAAACATCAATGCTTTATCAAACACTTATCACACTTTTTAACTTTTCCGACCCCGACTAGGTCATCACATGTATATGGCAACTTACATCATTTGGACATAGTCCATGCTTCACACAACTTCTAAAATCAAACATATCCACTCAACAAGCATTCATACCATAGATCATATCTATTCACTTTATTATCGTTACTACAACACATGTTCACATAATCACATAACATCCACCGACAATATCCGAGGTGTACGGTGATCACAACACTTAAACACATTGAGTCCGCCATGGACTTACATCACATAAAGCTTAGACATACAATAACTACTACCATAGAGACTTAGTGTCACATAAACAATAACATTCAACACTTATCCACAAGATATTTAAACATTCATAATTATAATCAAATCATATAGTCTAGGGCTCATATCATATCGCACAATCAATCTATGTCTAAGCCTCAACATTCTAACTAACCGAAAGCACTAGTCTACCTTATAACTAAGGCATCATACAACTTTTAAATCATTTATTAACCCATCTGTAATACCGCCTAGCATTCATACTCGCATTCCATTTCTATAACTCTATCATACATTCACATAATCGCGATGCAATCACCAGCACCAACCGAGGTGCATGGCCAACTAATCATTTAAGCATTTCAAGTGCTTCACGGACTTATATCTCATACTCATCAACACTATACACGCATCCATCACTTATAATCACTAAGCTCTGATACCAATTTGTTACAGCCCGTGCCCGCTTTGACCAAAAATTAAAACTTTACGCTCGGAAACGCTTGACTTTGACATACATTCTATCATTCTTTTGCAAACTGATAAAAATCTATAAACATTCAAACCTTGAAACCATTTTTAAATGAAACTAGACTTCATTATTTTTAAAACGACGGGTGGCACGACCCGTGACGACTTACGGATTAAAAGATATGTAATTTGGAAATTTGATAAAAACTAGAAAAAATCTCATTTATACTATGACACAAGCATATGACCATATGCTAAAATACCATATGGCCATATCCTGGCCATATGCTCCTTTTAAAGTTTTTGAGGTAAGCATATGGCCATATGCTGAAAATACCATATGGCCATATACTCTGGTCATATGCCCATATTATAGTTTCTGAGGTAAGCATATGGTCATATTCTGAAAATACCATATGGCCATATGCCCACAGCAGAAAATTTCCTATAAGACCATATTTACTCTATTTCTGGAAAATCAACTTCAAAGACTCGAGACTTAACGAAACTTTCTAAAAATCTTTAATATAACATATAAAACTTGTTCCATACCCACATGACCCGTTCACAACCCAAAATGGGTTAAAACACACTTATGCCAAACACTCCCTTAACTTTTACCAATAACCTCTAAAACATACTTTGACATAACGGTTGCCAACCAAAACTTTAGAACAACCTTAACATACATTTTAGTACTTGTTTACACTTACAAAACCAATAAAAGACCAACGGGGGTACAAACATAATACTTGAGCTCGGTATTCTACCTAAGCTCCTAAACACAAGCTACCTTCTAGTCTTCTGTATAGTCAAACCTTACTTCTCATTACAAGCCATCCACCATCACAAGAACCTACAAAATGTTAAATAACTAAACAATAAGCTTTTGCTTAGTAAGTAAAACGATCATAACATACCATTATACTTCAAAACAAACATATAAGCATCATATACATCATAACACTTACTTTACAAGCTTACTACTTCAAGTCCCACTTAAACACATAACATCATGTCATCACTTAGCTCACATTCATTACATCACATAAGCCTATCTATGGCCACTTGATACTTAGCACATAATCTCTATAACATACATAACACAAACATGTTAGTAGTCTATAATACCATGCCATCATCATTTTACTTACCTTGATCATCCAAGCTAAGCTACAAGCCAATATGACCGTCATCAACATCATCATCATCATTCACACTAGCATCCTAAGGCATAATCATCCTTCATCATCATAAACATAAACACTTAAAACATAAGCAAATAACTATGACCATGATTCATATAATCATTTGGCTTACCTTAACAACCTCCAATCATCATATAATCATATATTGATTATATGATGATCAAACCCATAAACTTATTAACTTTAAACAATAATACTTATCTCATAATCACTATAACCTTATTAATTAGCTTAAAACATATCTTTACCCAATTTCCCCAAATTAGGGTATATGAACCCTAATCCTTAATTCACTAATTAAACTAAAAATATGATTACTTACTTGTAGGAGATTGTTGTTAATACTTAACCCTTGGATTACACTCACCATGGTTCACCAAGATTCATCAAAGCTCATGATTTTCCCTCTTCTTTTTCTTGTAAAACCGTCCCTGCAAAACACCCTAGACCAATTGAGAAAGTCCCAGAAACTTATGGAATTTACTTCCATATAAGCTAGTACAACTTTGGGCTAATGGCAAGAATGACCCCTCAAGTCTCTTTTCTTTTACTTATGACAAATAATACTTCTAAAACCACATTACGAAATACTATGACTATCGGGTTTGACTATCCAATCACGTAAAGCCTTAGCTAATTCCATGTAGGGTGGGGCCTATTTGTATTCCGGGAAACGGGTCTAACAATTCTATCCCCCTTATTTAGATTTCGTCCTCGAAATCTCTTGCCCATTTCTATTCAAAACTAAATCACAACATATACATGTTCTTATCTTTATGCTTTCTAAGCCATTAGCTTGCAACGATCTAAATGATCTTGCAAAGTCTAAACTTACTATACATAAACACTACTCAAAATCCACTATAACCAATACTTATCAACACAAGCTTATCTAAAATTCCCAACAATGACGACTTGTCATCCGAAAACATCTACTATTTGACTTTATATAAGTCAAACTTCACATTCACTTACACATCAATGGCCCATGCACTAACATGACATAAATGTCATAAACCGGTCAAATCGCATTTACATAATACCAACACTTATCTAGTTCAAAAAACCGGTAACTTATCTCGCAATATATACACAGTACCACATAAACGACACTTCCAAAAACCAAATCTACGCATTACTAAAGCAATCTTCTTGTTAAGTCGTGGGAATTCCACCCATCATCTTATCAACTTATAGCAAAAACTCATTCTAGGCGTCTATCTTAAGGTTCACATATGACCTTAACGCCGCCAAACTTTTATATCTAATCCCTCTCTTATAATGTCTAACTTGTTTTAGTTTTCACTTTCTCAATTTTCTACCCGTACTCATGTCATACCGGTTACACATAAGCCCACTCATTTATAACTCTTCACTTACATAAAACGGCGTCCCAATCTATGCAAGTAAAGAATTATAAACTTATGGTTCGGCGATTTACAATTTCTTTATTTAAACGAAGAGGCGTCCAAATTCATTTAAATAAGGAAATTATAAATCATCCTACCCATGTACTTCCGACACAACAATCATACTTGTTTTACTTTTCATCTTTTCTAGCCTTGGATCCAATCTTTCTAACTTTCCATCCATGTCTTAAAGACAAGCTGGCTATCCCGAAGGATACAGTAATATCCATGCCCTCGCGGCAAGCTGGGCCACCCCGAAGGATGCCAAAATAACCATGCCCTCGCGGCAAGCTAGGCCACCCCGAAGGATGCCAAAATATCCATGCCCTCGTGGCAAGCTAGGCCACCCCAAAGGATGCCAAAACTATCATCCATGCCATAAGGCAAGCTAAACAACCATGCCATAACGGCAAGCTAGGCCATCCCAAAGGACGCCATCGTATCCATGCCCTCGCGGCAAGCTGGGCCATCCCGTATGATGTCAAAAATGGAGCATTGGATCCAAGCTATACTTACTATACATCTTTACTCATTTTATCTTTTATGTACTTTCATCACTAAGTACACACTATCGTTTCTTCAATTTTCATTGCCTTAAGCAATTTCAACCTTCGCTACCATGTTTGCTTTCATCTAAACAAGTTTCTATATGATACTTGTCAATTTATTATATTTGCATTTTCACAACGCAACTTATCATTTATCCGTCAACCCCAAGTTGACTCATACATTCACTATATGCCATGATATCACATTCGCCTAATCAATTCTTTCATGCACATAAATTGCATATCTAATCATCATACATCTTTCAATATTTTAACATGATTCAATTCATGTTTTACAATTCATTCTGGCGCACTTCATATCACTTATGACTTCTAGCGCAATCTTTATCTCATTCATCACTTCTACTCATCACGCTTAACTAATTACTTACTAACACATTTTACTTATCATGTTTATTTATAACATGATCTCATTACATCTTAACCATACACTTTAACTTTTCTCATTTTAATTAAGCGTGTAAAATCATGCTTCACTAATCATTTCTTACTTATCTCAAACTTTTTAAACATCAATGCTTTATCAAACACTTATCATACTTTTTAACTTTTCCGACACCGACTAGGTCATCACATGTATATGGCAACTTACATCATTTGGACATAGTCCATGCTTCACACAACTTCTAAAATCAAACATATCCACTCAACAAGCATTCATACCATAGATCATATCTATTCACTTTATTATCGTTACTACAACACATGTTCACATAATCACATAACATCCACCGACACTATCCGAGGTGTACGGTGATCACAACACTTAAACACATTGAGTCCGCCATGGACTTACATCACATAAAGCTTAGACATACAATAACTACTACCATAGAGACTTAGTGTCACATAAACAATAACATTCAACACTTATCCACAAGATGTTTAAACATTCATAATTATAATCAAATCATATAGTCTAGGGCTCATATCATATCGCACAATCAATCTATGTCTAAGCCTCAACATTCTAACTAACCGAAAGCACTAGTCTACCTTATAACTAAGGCATCATACAACTTTTAAATCATTTATTAACCCATCTGTAATACCGCCTAGCATTCATACTCGCATTCCATTTCTATAACTCTATCATACATTCACATAATCGCGATGCAATCACCAGCACCAACCGAGGTGCATGGCCAACTAATCATTTAAGCATTTCAAGTGCTTCACGGACTTATATCTCATACTCATCAACACTATACACGCATCCATCACTTATAATCACTAAGCTCTGATACCAATTTGTTACAGCCCGTGCCCGCTTTGACCAAAAATTAAAACTTTACGCTCGGAAACGCTTGACTTTGACATACATTCTATCATTCTTTTGCAAACTGATAAAAATCTATAAACATTCAAACCTTGAAACCATTTTTAAATGAAACTAGACTTCATTATTTTTAAAACGACGGGTGGCACGACCCGTGACGACTTACGGATTAAAAGATATGTAATTTGGAAATTTGATAAAAACTAGAAAAAATCTCATTTATACTATGACACAAGCATATGACCATATGCTAAAATACCATATGGCCATATCCTGGCCATATGCTCCTTTTAAAGTTTTTGAGGTAAGCATATGGCCATATGCTGAAAATACCATATGGCCATATACTCTGGTCATATGCCCATATTATAGTTTCTGAGGTAAGCATATGGTCATATTCTGAAAATACCATATGGCCATATGCCCACAGCAGAAAATTTCCTATAAGACCATATTTACTCTATTTCTGGAAAATCAACTTCAAAGACTCGAGACTTAACGAAACTTTCTAAAAATCTTTAATATAACATATAAAACTTGTTCCATACCCACATGACCCGTTCACAACCCAAAATGGGTTAAAACACACTTATGCCAAACACTCCCTTAACTTTTACCAATAACCTCTAAAACATACTTTGACATAACGGTTGCCAACCAAAACTTTAGAACAACCTTAACATACATTTTAGTACTTGTTTACACTTACAAAACCAATAAAAGACCAACGGGGGTACAAACATAATACTTGAGCTCGGTATTCTACCTAAGCTCCTAAACACAAGCTACCTTCTAGTCTTCTGTATAGTCAAACCTTACTTCTCATTACAAGCCATCCACCATCACAAGAACCTACAAAATGTTAAATAACTAAACAATAAGCTTTTGCTTAGTAAGTAAAACGATCATAACATACCATTATACTTCAAAACAAACATATAAGCATCATATACATCATAACACTTACTTTACAAGCTTACTACTTCAAGTCCCACTTAAACACATAACATCATGTCATCACTTAGCTCACATTCATTACATCACATAAGCCTATCTATGGCCACTTGATACTTAGCACATAATCTCTATAACATACATAACACAAACATGTTAGTAGTCTATAATACCATGCCATCATCATTTTACTTACCTTGATCATCCAAGCTAAGCTACAAGCCAATATGACCGTCATCAACATCATCATCATCATTCACACTAGCATCCTAAGGCATAATCATCCTTCATCATCATAAACATAAACACTTAAAACATAAGCAAATAACTATGACCATGATTCATATAATCATTTGGCTTACCTTAACAACCTCCAATCATCATATAATCATATATTGATTATATGATGATCAAACCCATAAACTTATTAACTTTAAACAATAATACTTATCTCATAATCACTATAACCTTATTAATTAGCTTAAAACATATCTTTACCCAATTTCCCCAAATTAGGGTATATGAACCCTAATCCTTAATTCACTAATTAAACTAAAAATATGATTACTTACTTGTAGGAGATTGTTGTTAATACTTAACCCTTGGATTACACTCACCATGGTTCACCAAGATTCATCAAAGCTCATGATTTTCCCTCTTCTTTTTCTTGTAAAACCGTCCCTGCAAAACACCCTAGACCAATTGAGAAAGTCCCAGAAACTTATGGAATTTACTTCCATATAAGCTAGTACAACTTTGGGCTAATGGCAAGAATGACCCCTCAAGTCTCTTTTCTTTTACTTATGACAAATAATACTTCTAAAACCACATTACGAAATACTATGACTATCGGGTTTGACTATCCAATCACGTAAAGCCTTAGCTAATTCCATGTAGGGTGGGGCCTATTTGTATTCCGGGAAACGGGTCTAACAATTCTATCCCCCTTATTTAGATTTCGTCCTCGAAATCTCTTGCCCATTTCTATTCAAAACTAAATCACAACATATACATGTTCTTATCTTTATGCTTTCTAAGCCATTAGCTTGCAACGATCTAAATGATCTTGCAAAGTCTAAACTTACTATACATAAACACTACTCAAAATCCACTATAACCAATACTTATCAACACAAGCTTATCTAAAATTCCCAACAATGACGACTTGTCATCCGAAAACATCTACTATTTGACTTTATATAAGTCAAACTTCACATTCACTTACACATCAATGGCCCATGCACTAACATGACATAAATGTCATAAACCGGTCAAATCGCATTTACATAATACCAACACTTATCTAGTTCAAAAAACCGGTAACTTATCTCGCAATTTATACATAGTACCACATAAACGACACTTCCAAAAACCAAATCTACGCATTACTAAAGCAATCTTCTTGTTAAGTCGTGGGAATTCCACCCATCATCTTATCAACTTATAGCAAAAACTCATTCTAGGCGTCTATCTTAAGGTTCACATATGACCTTAACGCCGCCAAACTTTTATATCTAATCCCTCTCATTTCACTTTCTCAATTCTCTACCCGTACTCATGTCATACCGGCTACACATAAGCCCACTCATTTATAACTCTTCACTTACATAAAATGGCATCCCAATCTATGCAAGTAAAGAATTATAAACTTATGGTTCGATGATTTACAATTTTTTTATTTAAACAAAGAGGCGTCCCAATCAATTTAAATAAGGAAATTATAAATCATCCTACCCATGTACTTCCGACACAACAATCATACTTGTTTTACTTTTCATCTTTTCTAGCCTTGGATCCAATCTCTCTAACTTTCCATCCATGTCTTAAAGACAAGCTGGCTATCCCGAAGGATACCGTAATATACATGCCCTCGCAGCAAGCTGGGCCACCCCGAAAGATGCCAAAATAAGCATGCCCTCGCGGCAAGCTAGGCCACCCTAAAGGATGCCAAAATATCCATGCCCTCGCGGCAAGCTAGGCCACCCCGAAGGATGCCAAAACTATCATACATGCCATAAGGCAAGCTAAACAACCATGCCATAATGGCAAGCTAGGCCATACCAAAGGAGGCAATCGTATCCATGCCCTCGCGGCAAGCTGGGCCATCCCGTAGGATGCCAAAAATGGAGCATTGGATCCGAGCTATACTTACTATTACATCTTTACTCATTTTATCTTTTATGTACTTTCATCACTAAGTACACACTATCATTTCTTCAAATTTCATTGCCTTAAGCAATTTCAACCTTCGCTACTATGTTTGCTTTCATCTAAACAAGTTTCTATATGATACCTGTCAATTTATTATATTTGCATTTTCACAACGCAACTTATCATTTATCTGTCAACCCCAAGTTGACTCATACATTCACTATATGCCATGATATCACATTCGCCTAACCAATTCTTTCATGCACATAAATTGCATATCTAATCATCATACATCTTTCAATATTTTAACATGATTCAATTCATGTTTTACAATTCATTCTAGCGCACTTCATATCACTTATGACTTCTAGCGCAATCTTTATCTCATTCATTACTTCTACTCATCACGCTTAACTAATTACTTACTAACACATTTTACTTATCATGTTTATTTATAACATGATCTCATTACATCTTAACCATACACTTTAACTTTTCTCATTTTAATTAAGCGTGTAAAATCATGCTTCACTAATCATTTCTTACTTATCTCAAACTTTTTAAACATCAATGCTTTATCAAACACTTATCATACTTTTTAACTTTTCCGACACCGACTAGGTCATCACATGTATATGGCAACTTACATCATTTGGACATAGTCCATGCTTCACACAACTTCTAAAATCAAACATATCCACTCAACAAGCATTCATACCATAGATCATATCTATTCACTTTATTATCGTTACTACAACACATGTTCACATAATCACATAACATCCACCGACACTATCCGAGGTGTACGGTGATCACAACACTTAAACACATTGAGTCCGCCATGGACTTACATCACATAAAGCTTAGACATACAATAACTACTACCATAGAGACTTAGTGTCACATAAACAATAACATTCAACACTTATCCACAAGATGTTTAAACATTCATAATTATAATCAAATCATTTATTCTAGGGCTCATATCATATCGCACAATCAATCTATGTCTAAGCCTCAACATTCTAACTAACCGAAAGCACTAGTCTACCTTATAACTAAAGCATCATACAACTTTTAAATCATTTATTAACCCATCTGTAATACCGCTTAGCATTCATACTCGCATTCCATTTATATAACTCTATCATACATTGACATAATCGCGATGCAATCACCAGCACCAACCGAGGTGCATGGCCAACTAATCATTTAAGCATTTCAAGTGCTTCACGGACTTATATCTCATACTCATCAACACTATACACGCATCCATCACTTATAATCACTAAGCTCATTTAACAAAAGACATAATCCATCTCATACTTAACAATTACTTCCCCGCATCACTAACACTTACACTCAACGCTTCTATTAGTGGTTTAAGACTAGGCAACCTATAATGGAAACCTAATTCACTTAAACCGAAGCTCTGATACCAATTTGTTACAGCCCGTGCCCGCTTTGACCAAAAATTAAAACTTTACGCTCGGAAACGCTTGACTTTGACATACATTCTATCATTCTTTTGCAAACTGATAAAAATCTATAAACATTCAAACCTTGAAACCATTTTTAAATGAAACTAGAGATCATTATTTTTAAAACGATGGGTGGCACGACCCGTGACGACTTACGGATTAAAAGATATGTAATTTGGAAGTTTGAAAAAAACTAGAAAAAATCTCATTTATACTATGACACAAGCATATGACCATATGCTAAAATACCATATGGCCATATCCTGGCCATATGCTCCTTTTAAAGTTTTTGAGGTAAGCATATGGCCATATGCTGAAAATACCATATGGCCATATACTCTGGTCATATGCCCATATTATAATTTCTGAGGTAAGCATATGGTCATATTCTGAAAATACCATATGGCCATATGCCCACAGCAGAAAATTTCCCATAAGACCATATTTACTCTATTTCTGAAAAATCAACTTCAAAGACTCGAGACTTAATGAAACTTTCTAAAAATCTTTAATATAACATATAAAACTTGTTCCATACCCACATGACCCGTTCACAACCCAAAATGGGTTAAAACACACTTATGCCAAACACTCCCTTAACTTTTACCAATAACCTCTAAAACATACTTTGACATAACGGTTGCCAACCAAAACTTTAGAACAACCTTAACATACATTTTAGTACTTGTTTACACTTACAAAACCAATAAAAGACCAACGGGGGTACAAACATAATACTTGAGCTCGGTATTCTACCTAAGCTCCTAAACACAAGCTACCTTCTAGCCTTCCGTATAGTCAAACCTTACTTCTCATTACAAGCCATCCACCATCACAAGAACCTACAAAATGTTAAATAACTAAACAATAAGCTTTTGCTTAGTAAGTAAAACGATCATAACATACCATTATACTTCACAACAAACATATAAGCATCATATACATCATAACACTTACTTTACAAGCTTACTACTTCAAGTCCCACTTAAACATATAACATCATGTCATCACTTAGCTCACATTCATTACATCACATAAGCCTATCTATGGCCACTTGATACTTAGCACATAATCTCTATAACATACATAACACAAACATGTTAGTAGTCCATATAATACCATGCCATCATCATTTTACTTACCTTGATCATCCAAGCTAAGCTACAAGCCAATATGTTAGGTCACCATATTGTAAACACAAGTATAGATTTGATAGAAATGAGATGAGAAATAGAGTTTGGTTGATTAGATCAAATATGAAGGATAAAAGTGCAAAAGTTTCACTATGTTATTAAAATAACCAACAAGAGAGAATGGATACATGAGGTCCTATTTATAGGAGAGGAGCTAGGGCAACACTCCCTCTCTCCTTCCTTTACTAGATGAATGGGCTTGGAGCCCATTGGACACGTTTGGACTCTTATCATGTTTACATGACTCTCTTAAATAACTTAAATAAACTAGCAACCTATTACAAATGTAAAAATAACCGAGACTTGACTTAAACGTTGAAAACTTAGGTTCTAATAATCTCCCCCTAAGGATCGGTTGTTAAAGAAGTGATGTTAGTCACGGTCATTTGAGGTTGCTTGACGTCTTCTGTCTTTGCACTTTAATTGTAGCATTCATAGCTTTGGACGTCTTCATAAATGATAATGTAGAAATGATTCATCGTTCTTAGTTCTTAACAATCTCCCCAGATAGAATGGGTGTTCATTGTTCTTTGTTGTTGAAGAGATAATGATCAATCTGATGTGGTAATCTGCCATTCGTCACCTTCATTGACTCCAGTGGATCTGCATCATTCCGACATGCTCATACATCTTTGACGATTGAAACTTTCATAAGTGAGGAGCTCTCTTTTCATATGTGAAGATTCTTTATGTTGACGTAGAATCCTTCTTTAGACGGTGTTGCACTTAAGATCGTTTGTCTTTATTACTTTGTAGATTCTTTTGGCATGGAATCTACCTTTGGCATTCATGTTGCTTCGATCTTTCATGAGAGCTTTCTGAGATGTAATTATGAGCATGTGGAAGCCGGTGTTCAGGATGGTTGTTGTACCTGAAATGAGACAGTTAGCAATAAAACATCCGGTACTTACAGGTTTGGAGTTAGAATTTCAACAGCATAGTGTGAAGACTCCTTCTAATCCTTACCAAGGCCGTTCCTAATCGGATACCCTCTTGAGGGCTTACACAAACATGCATACGCACACCCACGATTAGGTGAGTCGCTGGAGATCACCCTACGACTGTAGACCATTTGAAACCATCGAACACACTAAGCGTAATCCACAAGGAATCACCGAAGTGACCTGCTGTCAGGGCTGTTTGATGTTGACCCTGGCAGGATTTTCGTTCAATCATTCGAGAAATACCTAAGTAAATCCCTCATAAACGTTCAAGGCAGATTGCTAAGATCTGCGAAGGACTCGATAATTTACACTTAGTGTCCATTGATGCAAGACACTTAGTGTAGAAGATTTTTGTGTTCCTAAGAGATCTTTTATGTTATCTCGTGGCTCTATACTCGATAAGTGCACATTTTGTTTCCTATGCGGAGGCATGGAGCAGAGGGCCTCCTGTTTCAATATCAACCATCTCTAATAGACGATCGATAGATTACACTGGTTCCCCGTGAGAATGAAACAAACATCTTTTGAGAGATGCCTGAGTGGCTAAGAAGGTTTAGGTGCATTGCGTCACTGGGTCCATGACGTCTTTTATCTTCAATACCGGTGTCGCCTTAGCAACGACCAGTAGCATATGAATTGAACCCGGTGTCTGACCTATGGTTGATAAAATGGAGGGCTATTTCTTTTCACCCTTTTCATTCATTTTCTTTTTAATTCTTCAACCCCTTCTTTCTCCTTTCATTCTTTTCTCCTTTTGTTATATCATACCTAAGGACTTCTAATTTCTAACTATTGGTGATGTCCTTGGGTAGATCCCTCCGGTTTAGGCGGATCATAGGACGGTTTTTCCTATCCTTAGTCACCTTGTAACTCCATAACTATCCTATTGATGCCTTTAAACCAAATCATTGAAAATCTCTCAAAGTGTGTAAGAGTGTAAAACTTTTTGTTAACACTTTGAGGTTTTGGATTTTATATGAAATACTCCCCCTCAACATATGCTCATGATTATTTTCAGAAATTTGCATATGTGGAAAGAGTTGGCACTTTTTGAATTGATCCACTCTTAATAGTCATGTACCCGAGGGACACGTTTACGTTGCTTAGTTAAAGGGATGCATTATCAGCTTTTAGGTGATAACTAGCCCTAATAACTAACTTGATGTTGTTAACATTCCTTAAAGGAAGTTAGACCCGTCAAAGTAAACAACTAGAAAGATTTTCTCGAAACGGTTCTTTCTAATCGGATAAATCCTTTCGAATTCAGACATTTGTTGTTTCGTCAATTCGTGGGTCAATTCTGAGTCGAGCTCGTACGAGATAAGACATTTTGACATCATATTTTAATCACTTTCTTTTTCTCCCCCTCAAAAATAGCATATTAAATGTTGTTTTTGTAAACGATTTTGATTAAAATATGCCTTTTTGAGTCTTATGGGGAGAGATCAACAAGATTTGAAGATTTAAGAACGATGTTTTGATTCAAGTACTCCCCCTCAACAAGTGATTATTTATTGAGGTGTAATGCTTGTCTTTTGAGCAGATTTGAACAATACTGAAAGGTTTGATTAAATCTACTCAAAAGTAAGAAGCTTTCGCTCCTTATATTAGGATTGTGGCACTGATGCGTACCACAGGGTCCTTTCATTACAAAGTGCGAGTTGTACACTGTTATGTGTTCACAGGCCTTAATAATTACAAATCAAACAATATTATAAATATATTGAAATTTTTGTACCAGAAGTATGGGAGCTGAGCTAAGCATCGAAGACTTTGAACTTTGGATCAGGTCGGCGAAATGTCAAGACCGGAAACGATGGTCGAACACCGATATAGCTTTCCAACCTTCTGATCTGTTGTCGTCGATATAGCCTTTCTTCAATCGTATGGACAAAGTTTCTGATCATTCTCCGTCCATTAGCTTTCCACCTCGTTGCTTTACCCTCTTTCAGCCTTTTCTTTTCATCCTACAACCTTTCTGCTAGCCCATTACGAACTCGTTGAAGTGTGACATCATAAAACTTAGGAATCTCATCGAACCGCATGAAATGAATATTGTTTTTGCTGTTGAGGTATGTGATTCCAAATGCCGGTTGTTGTACGAGAGAGTATTGTGACATCCCAGTGATTTCAGGAATCAGGAGTTGTGGTGCAGTAAGGTTGATGGTGTTCTGATAACTTTCTACTCCCAGCTGAAGATCTTCCACCCTTTCTTGAACAATTAATCGTCTGATGTGAAGTAGGAGAGATGCGATGAAGTTGTACTGTGTGTCTTGTTCAAAGTTGAGCAGCTTTCCTTGAACTTTCAGTAGATACATATCTTCAATGTCGTTCAGGTTCAAATCAGGGAAGTCTGGTTCACAAAACTTGTACTTCTTCTCGTCTGTTCTCTTGACGATTATTTCTTTCATGAAGGCATAGTTGAATTTCTTCTCTTCCACGATCTCCAGTATGGCAACGATACGAAGCATTTGCTTCACATTCTCACTGGACTTGAGATGTAGTCGGTGAGTGTAGCCAAGCTTTCATTTTTCCAGCCAGTGTTGAATGCCTAGAAGAGCGTCCCTGTTGTATTGGACAACTATTTTGCAGTAGATTGGTGCGTGCTCTTCAATGTCTGGTAATTCATATCGGGCGGCTGGAATTGAAAGTGTGAGTGAGGATGCATATCGTTCTTTGGAGGTCTCGTGTGCATGCTGAAGGTATTGGTAGTCATTGTTGAAGAAGCGTCTGTAGGGGATCTTAGGTTTTTCAGGAAACCCAAGTAGAGGTAGCGGTTTTGTCCAGTCTGTGAAGTAAGGTTTCTTCGTTTCAGTATCGACATTCGATTCAGGGTTAAGCCAGTCGAACGAGCCAGATAAAGCACAGTCTATGTTCTCCATGTGGTATTCGAGTTCCTCCTTGTTCCCTGATCTCTTCTTGAGAAAGTCCATGGCTTCACGATTGATCCGCTTCAGTTCAGTCTTTGACAACCTTTCAACTTGTAAACCTGACATAATACTCTGAGTCATCTGGAAAGTATTACCCGGTAATGGTTCGTCGGTCTCAAGCGGTGGTTGTGCTTTGATCATTGTTGTAAGCCAATCAGAGTCACGAGCTTCGTCCACATTAAGCCAAGAGAATTGAGGAGTCTTTTTCTTCTGTTTTTTTGACTTTGATGACTTCTTCTTCTCTTTTGGAGACGATTGACCAGTTTGAAATTCAGGAATTTCTGATTCGGGTATTGCAGTTTCTGGTTCTTCCTGAGTATCAAACGGTTGAAGTGTGAATGGTGCCTCTGATTGTGTTGGTCCGGTGCCAGATGCAGGAGCTCTTTGTATAGAAGGATGAGCCTTAGAAGTCTTGTGGGGCTGCTTTGATGAGGATGGTGCTTCTGACTTCTTTGACTTCTTGCTTTTCGGATCTGAGTCAGGATCATCATCTTTTCTTTGTCGTTTGTGTTTGCCAGCAGCTTCCTTGCAAGATTCTTTTGAGGCAATGGCTTGTAGTGCCTCGAACATCGTTGATTCTTCAGGTGTCTTATCCTCCTTGTTTCTAAGCTTGACAGCTAACAGTGTTTGTAGTTGTTCAGTAGATAGATCTTCCGGTGGTGGAGGATCCCTGTTAGTGCGAAGGTAAAATGGAGTTGACTCAAGCATTCTTTCAATGTTGTGCTTGATCCTGGTATTCAACTTTGATCGAATCGGCTCAATAAGCGTAGTCACAGCCGGTTCAGTTATTGCCGCGAGGTTGTCATTGAGATATTCTGTGGTGTACTCTTTGATCATCTCGTCCATGTCGGCATGTAAAGCTTTGTTGACAAGTTCATTCGCATCCTGAAGATCTTTGACTTGTGAAGTCAAAGTTTTGACCTGTTGTAAGAGCAGTTGTACTTGGTCATGAAGATCTCCAGTAGGCTGTTGCGTCTCCTTCTTTTTCTTCTTAGCTAGATCAAGAGCTTTCTTGATCCGCTTTGATGCTGTCAAAGCTGCTTTGCCTCCCTTCTTCTTCTTGTCTGATTTGTCTTTGTGTGTTTTCTTTGCTGGTGGTGGTGGTGAGTGATGTGATGATGA
>LBNU01018720.1:272080-301272 GCA_014162995.1 Artemisia annua
GGTAACTTATCTCGCAATATATACATAGTACCATATAAACGACACTTCCAAAAACCAAATCCACGCATTACTAATGCAATCTTCTTGTTAAGTCGTGGGAATTCCACCCATCATCTTATCAACTTATAGCAAAAACTCATTCTAGGCGTCTATCTTAAGGTTCACATATGACCTTAACGCCGCCAAACTTTTATATCTAATCCCTTTCTTATAATGTCTAACTTGTTTTAGTTTTCACTTTCTCAATTCTCTACCCGTACTCATGTCATACCGGCTACACATAAGCCTACTCATTTATAACTCTTCACTTACATAAAACGGTGTCCCAATCTATGCAAGTAAAGAATTATAAACTTATGGTTCGGCGATTTACAATTTCTTTATTTAAACGAAGAGGCGTCCCAATCCATTTAAATAAGGAAATTATAAATCATCCTACCCATGTACTTCCGACACAACAATCATACTTGTTTTACTTTTCATCTTTTCTAGCCTTGGATCCAATCTTTCTAACTTTCCATCCATGTCTTAAAGACAAGCTGGCTATCCCGAAGGATACCGTAATATCCATGCCCTCGCGGCAAGCTGGGCACCCCGAAGGATGCAAAAATAACCATGCCCTCGCGGCAAGCTAGGCCACCCCGAAGGATGCCAAAACTATCATCCATGCCATAAGGCAAGCTAAACAATCATGTCATAATGGCAAGCTAGGCCATCCCAAAGGATGCCATCGTATCCATGCCCTCGCGGCAAGCTGGGCCATCCTGTAGGATGCCAAAAATGGAGCATTGGATCCAAGCTATACTTACTATTACATCTTTACTCATTTTATCTTTTATGTACTTTCATCACTGAGTACACACTATCATTTCTTCAATTTTCATTGCCTTAAGCAATTTCAACCTTCGCTACCATGTTTGCTTTCATCTAAACAAGTTTCTATATGATACTTGTCAAACCACATTACGAAATACTATGACTATCGGGTTTGACTATCCAATCACGTAAAGCCTTAGCTAATTCCATGTAGGGTGGGGCCTATTTGTATTCCGGGAAACGGGTCTAACATCTTTGTACTCAATTACTTTCAAACTTACACAATAATATATTCTAATCAAAGAATAGCTTCAATTTAGGTGTAACAATTAATCTCTTGGTTGAGTTTGTTTTATGGAAAACATATTTGATTTATTACTTTAGCTTGAATTATGAGACGCAGTACGTTTCGGTCGATCTTTCTACGCCATTAAGGCCTAAAAATAGGCTTTATCGAAACTAAACAAACTCATCAACTAGGCGATTGGCTAATTTTGTTTTAAGTTTGAACCTTATAGTATCAAGTCAAACTCAATCTTTAGTTGTTTATTACCACCATGTTTAACAAATTTGATAGTCTTTATTGGAGTATTAAATAAAATATGACATCATAAAACTAAATATTACTGTATATAACAAAAATTGAGAGCATGACACACATCAATCAATGCAATACATAGTTATATTAGCTACAATTGCATTGTAATGAATTTTCTACAATTTATGCTACAAATTATGGGTCCCTGAATCCTTCTGTGGGTCCCTGACTTCTTTTTGTGGGCCCCTAATTTATTTGCTTATGTATTTTAGTAATGGATTGTAGCCAATTGGCTATAAAAATTGTAGCTAAATTATCCCCAGTTATTATATGTTGCTTCATTAGATGTGCAAATGAAAAATAAAAATGCCAATCAATTCTCAAAAGTAAAGAACATCTCACTCAAAACTCTATTTTAATAGTATGATAGAAGATACTCCCTTTGTCCCATATTAATTATTAGGTATCTACTTTCAAAATGCACAAAGTTTTAAAAAATTTCACTAACTACACTCTCTCCAATCAAATATCATTTTTACCCACTAAAATCTCATTTTATTGGTTTGATAGAATATGGACACTTAATATGAGACATCTCAAGATTTCATTGTGGACACTTAATATGGGATGGAGGGAGTATATTTTTACAGTTCTTACTGGGAGACCTAATAAATTATGTGTCTAAATTCATGCAAAAGCTTGCGTGTCATCATGCTGATAACTATAACCCGGGGACCCACTTCTCTACAAACCATCAGGATCATGGATTATGGCACACATGTTTAGGCACATAATTTAGGCATCCCAATAATTTTTTAGCGAACATAACAATTATGAAATTGAGAAGTATTAAAAAGTACAAGGGCTAAAATTGTAACAAGCCATAATTCACATATATCTAGTCCACATCATCATTTTCATTCCAAAAACCTTTTTCCGTTTGATTCTTCCCTCAAAAATAGGAAAAGTAGTTACAAAACCGATACACATTCAAAAACACACAGTGCAACTTCCTTCCGCCGTTTTTAACACAAAGCAACTACTCTAAATTGCTTAATTCTATTCTATTCACCACAGGTTATTTTCTCATCATTATAGACAATTTTTTATTCTTTATATGATCGTTTAATTTAATGCTACTTTGTAAATGATTGAATATATATTATACTCCGTAGTATGAAGTTGTTTATTATTGCCTGATCACTTAACAATGATTAGATTGTCTATGCAGATTTTTACTTCTAAATAAGTCATAAATAAGGGATAATGGTCTGACTTATTCTGGTCGTGTGTATTAAACCTTTTTTTTTTTTTTTTACTATTGAATATGTAAACTTTTAATTTTATTCTATCGCACGGGTGAAGTTCGATTCATTTGTTTGAACTAATAATCATCTAAATTGTACTAGTATACAACTTTGGCCGTGGTGATACACAAAATAAATATATGTAATAAGTTCAGTACACAACAAAAGAATAAGTGCCAAGTTGGATACATTTTTGGACGAGTGTAAATATATGTAATGATGGGGGAAATAGTCAATAGTTTAATATAGTAGTTGTGAAGTTTGTTCGGTTTAGTGATTAGGCCTATTGCGTATTGTACATTGAGTAAGGAGAAACCAGTGTAGGCGAATATAAATAAGGGTTGTAAACAACCTTGAAGTGGCCACACCAACCTCCTGAAAGGGAGACCCCGTGAATTAGTCGGCCAAAAAGGTCGGAAACCATGGTTACCAAAAGAAAAATAAAATACTGTAAAATAATAAGGGTTGTAAACGTGAAGTTGTCTTTAATTAGTAACGTTGCTTTTGCAGAGGCTAAAGTTAGACCAAAAAATGGCATAGGTGAAGCATGCCGAGTTTCTGGCATTTCTTAGGGCTTTGTTTCTTGAATAAATATGAACTACCAGAACAACTTATGTGGGCTAAACTGATTCTTACGTTTCATTTTGTATATGTGGGCTTGGAAGCCGTTTTTGAAGATATGGCTTTTACATCAAAGGGTATGTTGTCCATCACTGATTCTAACGTCATAGCTTTTTGACTTTCCCGACTTGTCTAAGTTACACAAATGGGTTGTCTTTGAACTAAGAGCTTCTATGACTAGAACATGTCAAGTCTAGTGAATGTGCGTTGCAAAAAATACACTTTGTAAGATGAATATGTATAAATAATGGGTGCTCCACTCACCACTACGTAGTTGTGGTATGCTATTTGAGGTTTGATATAGTACTGTAACAGGTGTATTCATATGTATAATACTTGCTGTCAAAATTGTAAGATACGTGCAATTTGAATCTTGAAGTAAAAGGGTATTGAATCATTAATGAATTAGAACCTGTTTTAAATGACCTTGCATCGGTGAATGCAATTATATGGCCTTTTTTTTTTTTTTTTTTATTATTATTATTATATTATTATTATTATAAGATTGGAAGTATGTATTATAGTAAGATTTGTTCCCATATTCATGTGATATCAACTTATTGAGCGTTTAGCGTGTCTCTAATCAGCCTGCAATTGTGGAACTTATTAGATGTTCTATTTTATCTTCTATTGACTGTGTAAATTCTTTTAACTTTTCTCTTTTGTTTTGATTTTGTATTTTTTTAGACTTGGAAATTTGCATTACTTGCTTTAATGATTTAAAACACTTATAAATGGAGTTAAAATTGAAATTCTTAATACTGTTAATATTTGTTTTTCAGGTTACCAACTTTATGTTTATCTTTCTCTAAATTTTATTTTCTGTTGCAGCATATCCTTTGAATAATAGAAATATTTCTGGTTGATCTAGTGGGCTCGTTGTTTCGTGCTCTAAGTTTTTGGAACTCGTAAGTGGTAAAATCCTTCTTGACTGTCCTGATTCAGAAACACTCAATGGAGCTTAGAGTTCCAACCCAAGTAGCAGCCTTGTCGCCCTTTGTATATGGAAGAGTCTATGATGAAAAAGAAATCAGTGATGATGATGACGATGATCGCAACCATAAACATCGTAGAATAGAGGATGCAGGGTCTCAATCGTCCGAGGATGATCTTTTGGGACAAGTATTTACAAAGCCATATAGAAAGGGAAATAAACCTTTTCAAAATGGGTATATTTATGATGAAACTGGTTCTCAGGTCAATGAAACATGGAAAAAATATAGGTTTAACCCACTGGAGAATGATGTTGCCTTGAAGTTTGACCAAAGACGTCCTGGATTTACTCCATTTTCTCTAGAACCTTCATTTTTGAACCAGAAAAACAGGGTGAACCAACCATTTTCTGGCGACTCTGGTATAATAAGGAGTAGGAGAAGGGACACCGGTCTTTGGAGTCAACATGATCCAAGATTCAGCTCCTCGGAGATGGTTCAACCAGGATATGTACCTCGTAGTCTTTTTGCTGAGAGGGGTTTACCAACTGTTTCAAATTCTTATGGTCCATCCTGGAGTCCATATGGATTGGTTCCAGAATTACAAAACAGTGGCCTGGATATGCAGCATCCTCTTGGATCACAAGGAACATTTAGACTGGCTATTGATCCATCTCTTAACATGGGACTTGCACCACAGTGGTGTAGGGACTTTGAGGAACAAGGGTTTTGCCTAAGAGGTGACATGTGCCCAATGGAGCATGGCTTGAATCGTATTGTTGTAGAGGATGTTCAGGTAAGTTATTTTATCCACATTCATACGCCGCAGAATGCAAGTTTTTGTGATTCTGTTTTGGATGTTAATGTTATAAAGTTCTTTGATGAATTAGATTGTGGATGTATGATCAGGTAATAGCTATTCACTGCTAGGTCCTTAATGAGGACATTAGGTATAAAGTAGTTCACGGATTATCCATTATAATCTATTGGCTAAACTAGTCCTTTTCTGGTAAACTTTTAACTGTACCTGAAATTCATGGAACACTGATTGTAGCCTTTGTATCTCTAAGTATACCTCTTTGTATATCTAAGTATATCTATTTTTCTTTGTAATATTTATTCATGGTTTACTTTTGTCATATAACTTATTGTTAGTTTATCTTATCATTGAATATATACTACATAGTTATGTCTACATGTATAAAACATGCAACTGAAGCCTATTTGTAGGATCAATCAAACCCTTGAATATTCGTTGCATGATATGTATGGGTATTTATCTTTTATTAAGCAGATTGTTCCTTAGAAATTTCATACTTTACGATTTCCCTGGTTATGAGGTCATATATGTTACCTATCGTAATTTTATTGGTTTTTTCTTACTTACAGAGCCTCTCACAGTTTAATCTCCCCGTATCCCTTGCCAGTGAAAGTGTATCTATTGCACCAGTTGGGACAGGGCCTTCACCCACATCTACGACTACGGAAAACACGCTATTAAATAGTGGAGGTCCACATGGTAAAAATATCAATTATGGAATCGGTGACAGTGGATTGGATGTAAGTGGTACTTCGATTGATTCTGCTGCTGCTTCCGACTTTTATGATCCTGATCAACCTCTATTGGGCAATGATTCTCTTACATCAACTGGACTTCGATCTATTAGTCAGCAAAATATTGGGAAAAACGATTCTTTGTTGGATCCTGGCTCATCCGATGATTCTGATAATGAAGGTTTAAGCAATAGTGTGTCTGCTGTAGGGTTTTCAAATACAATATCATCGGGTAGTAGCTCCAGTATAAGAAAAAGAACGGAAATGGGAGAGAATGTGATGCTCAGAGCAACGCCTTCAAGCTTCATGCACAATGAGACATTGGACTCTCCAGTTTCATCAATTAATACTCGGGATCCCCCCTATCACCAGAAGCGGCGAAATATAGGTTCATCTCTAAAAATGCAGCGCAGAAATGGACGTATGCTCTGTAAGCCTTCACAAAAGGCACAACTAACATTATTTGTCAGTGGCATTCCTCAGCAAAATAATAGAAGGGAGTCCCTACTTTCACATTTTAAAAAATTTGGGGAGGTTATTGCTATTAATATTCCATCAAATAGTGAGCACGCTTTTGTTCAGTTCTCTAAAACAGAAGAAGCAAAAGCTGCTCTTTTGGCACCTGATGCTGTAATGGGTAATCGCTTTATTAAGCTATGGTGGGCTAACCGTGACAACGCACAGGATACTGAGACATTTAGTGGCAATAACATGTCTGCACGTCCTCGTGGATCAGCAGCTTCTTCAGTTTCACACTATATTCCTGTTGGAAACAAAAGAAAGGATGATCCGGGATCAATTTTGCATAAGGGTGTTATTGCTCCTTCCCCTGCTTCTAATCACCTAAAGCCTGTGGTTAATGCAAAAGTACCTCCGCGGCAAAAGAAGCTGGAGAGTTTAGAGGTTTTGAAGGAGGAAATCCGCAAAAAACAAGAAATGCTTGAGCAGAAAAGGAGTGATTTTCGATGCAACCTGGATAAACTTGCAAAACAAGTATGTCTACTTCCCCTCTTTTTTGTTTTTCTGCATCAGGACAATTTTTTATATTTTATAAGACTGACATCTTCGTCCCGAGACAAAAGTATGGTTGATGTAGGTTGGTAGACTCTAATTTCGAATCCCTCAATCGATTGAACGAACCTCTCTTGTATAAGTTTTAGAGTTCATAAACCATGTTATAACCTATTAATGTACAAGGAAATCCTCTTTTCACAGGCTACAGTGCTAAAAAATGAAGTAGCACCTGAACAGGTTGCTAAAAAGCAAAGATTGGGGGTTTTAGTGAAGGCTGCAACCCAGGGTGCTGGTGGTCGTGATAGTATTTTACCATCAGCGCAAGATGCAGTGGTAGCTACTAGTAACAAATTGGCGGTTCCCTCTGTGCTGAAAATCTCGAGAACAACCCATGCAGTAGCCCTTCAAGATTTGTCCATCTTGAAGTCATCCCCATCACCATTGGCCAATGTTGGGTCACCTGTCGTCAACGATCGGTTCAAACTGGATAATCGTCCAACCGCATTTAAGATTGTCCCACCATTACCAGATGGTCTCATTGATGTAAGCTTCCGTTCTCAGTTCCTTCATTTTCTTTTTGCAGTTTGTGTGTGTGTGTGTGTTGTTCGTAATGGCAAGATAAATATTGTTAGGCATAGTAAAGTTGGCTTTGTTATTGCCATACATATATTGTCATGTTTAGGTCGAACTTGTTGACTAGACAGTCAACTAATTGGATGCATTTGATTTCTCATGGTTATAAAGTAGTGCTTGTTGGGTAAGTTATTACTCACGTTTTCTTCTTTCTTATTCATTCTTTCCCGTGACATGTGTGCCACTGGTCTTTCTTTTGCAAAAGATTTGTATCAATATTAGTAGTTCAGAACTCTTGGAAATAGCCGATAATAGGTTACTTAAATTGTTGATGTAGTATATTTTTGCATAGGTCATACTCGATCAGTATTTGTGCCTAGGGCCCTGGTTTCGATGGTAGCAAAAATACCATAAATCTATAGGATGTGAGTAGAAAGTGGACCCTGGTGACGATGATAGAGTTGGTCGATAGTGATATTATGTTGATTCGATCTAAGTGGGTGTTATCGCACATATTGAGGTGGCTCTGCCGACTAGATTGCCATTGTTTATTACTTAAGGTCAGGGTTTATACCTATGTATGTCGTCTTTGTGACCATGCATAAAATGTTGTAAAACACATTATATTGATTACAAATACGTAGGTCGTAGAATTTTAAGTCTGCAATAGTTCTAACCTCATAGAAAATTATAACCTTAATAGTGGAAATGAACACCTCCTTGCTACTGCTTACCACCACTGTTTTGGCACTTCATTGCTAGTACTACAGCCTAACGCCGGTAACATACTAGTAATAACTAGATTATTAAACATGAGTACAAAGACTATGATTAAAATAGTGTCAGTTAAAATAAAATAAATTGTTTTAGGAGGTTGTAGCAGTGGTGGCTTGGTTCCCTTTGGTGAACTTTATGTTGTTTGAAACTTCTTTTTTACCTACTTTTTATTTTTCATCTATCGGATTTACTAGAAATAAGACAAGAAGACTCATGTTTACATGTATATGAGAAATGTAGTTTTCTCCCATTTGATGTGGGGACAAATAGCACACATCAGATCGCTTATATTCACTGTTCTGAACATGTGATTTCAATCTTCTCTACGGTGGACAAAATCTGATGGCCATCGCTGTGCAGGTTTCCAAGTTGAAGGAACACTTTTCACCATATGGAGATCTTTCAAAGGTTCAGTTAGATGATGTGGAGACGATTGAAGGTGATGCTGACCCCAAAACATCCAAAGTTTCAGCTTGTATATATTTCACAACCCGTCATGCTGCTGAGAAGGCATTTTTGAGCAGTAAATCCTGGAAAGGTCACAACTTGAAATTTGTATGGCTAAATTTGAGCAACACCAAAAAAGATCGCGTTACCAAAGAAACATCTTCACCAACTTCTAATGGGAGCTCGGTTTCCTCAACAGATCCTGGGGTCAAAACTTCTAAAAATATATCCCAGGAGCAATGTATATCCGGAGATGGAGAATTTGAAAAAACTGGAGGATCAGAAGTTGTCAAGGAACATACATAATCAGATGAAAGTCATTGAATTAATTGCATCATTGACGAGTAAACTTTGATCAGTTTGGTTTAACGATGACAGTGTACAGCAAGGTAAGTGGTATATCAGGTTTTTTCAATATTAGCTTTAGTTGCCGTAGTAGTTACTCAATTTTGTTCTTATCTCGTGCTTGCAGTTTGTAAAGGGGATTTGTAACTGCCTGTTGGGATAATATTTTGGGTTAGCTGTGTGAATCTGTTTTTTAGCCTTTTAGGTCTTTCTGTCGCTCGTTTAAGATTTCTTTGGCTTTCTTAGTTTGTTAAGAAAAAACAAAAATAGCTCAAGGTTGATTTGCCAGAGGGGTGCCTGTCCTGAATATATTTCTGACCTTAGAAAACCTTAAAAAATACAAATGACCTTTCCTTAGAGAAAATACTGCATAGTTCCTGCAACAGAGATCAGTTTTTGTCCATATTCTCGAAGGCTAATAACACGATCCATTGTCACCTTATCCACAAATTTTGACTGCAACCAAGATAAAGTTCATGAAACCGTTTGTATAACTTCTTTTCTAAACATGTACCATTAGGGGTTTGTTTTATCCTTTAAACTTCTATGTTTTACACTATCTCTTGATATTTATTTACCAGGTCTTTCGGGAAAAATTAAATAAAAACTAGCATCCATATAAATAATTTTATAACATTATTCATTTGGTTTCTTTCATTCATCATTTACAATGAACCTCCTACTTTTAAGCTTTGGTTATGGACTTGAGTCACTGGCATATACCTGTCATCAGCATTGGGCCGGTAACCCCATGACTTGTTTTAGACGTGATATTGACGTCCCTCACCGGTGATGGATAGCATGTAAATGTATCTCTTTACCCTTCATTACTCTCTCATGTACTTTATGCCCGACATCAAGGACTAAATTACTTGTGTTTTCATCAATTTATGTTACAATTCTCTGCAAAGTTTGGCCAATTGATGTCGGTTTATAAAGTGGACGATGGAAGATTATCGTTCAGGGCATTGTTGGACAAGTTGATCTAGTATATCGATTCTTGATTCTCCATGCTAGTGACTGGTGTGTCATGATTTGGTTATTAGAGCCATGTCACAAGATTTGGACCACATTTACAATTCATGATTCAAAATTTCAAATTGGTGCTTAAGGTCTTTATTCAGGTTTAGACTTCTATTTCAAAAGTTGGATTTTGATCTATGATTCACGACTCTGCAAAGTTTGGCCAATTGATGTCGGTTTATAAAGTGGACGATGGAAGATTATCGTTCAGGGCATTGTTGGACAAGTTGATCTAGTATATCGATTCTTGATTCTCCATGCTAGTGACTGGTGTGTCATGATTTGGTTATTAGAGCCATGTCACAAGATTTGGACCACATTTACAATTCATGATTCAAAACTTCAAATTGGTTTAGCTTAAGGTCTTTATTCAGGTTTAGACTTCTATTTCAAAATTTGGATTTTGATCTATGATTCACGAGCCAGGAGAACGCTAACTTGGAATTTCTCTTCCAGATAGTTTGATGATGTATTATTAAAAACTCAACTAAAAAGCAGTGGGCAACAAAAACCATTGTAAAAGAAAATACCTGTTGTATTAATCTCATATCAAAATGATCCACGCTACCAAAATCATTTGATGACTGTTAAATTAGCAAAACCTATAACATTTGCTACCTATATATATCAAGGGGTGATCTATGTTATAGTACACCATCAGTTGACCTCTCTTCTACAAACAGGATGAGTGCATAATGACTCATGACTCAAATGTAGAAATAACCGTAACTATACGTAGAGCAGAAACCGTCATGGTACATCTGTCAATTACCGTATGTATACAATTCCCTGACCGTTTCCCTAGCAAGAAAGAAGCAGATTTTCCTATCACCAAAAGATACAAATTAGGGTCAGAGTAGCTGCCAGTTTGTCTAAAAGTACATGGACAGCCGTATTGGATGGATGGATGGACGGACAGACGGATGGATGGACGAACGAGCTTCGGTCTAGCAGTGCGACTTCAGAAGACATTCATGTTGGCAAGCATGAGCCGCTGCTCAGGAGGCAGATGGTCTTTCAAAGCAACACAAGTATGATGCATCACTTTCAACAGAAACTTACCCATGTCTTTCTCTGATTCATCAACTGACCCATGGCTTGAAAAGTCGTTTGCATTGGTAACCCAATCATATATACGCTTAGTCGAAGTCCACATAATCAAAACCACTGATTCAGCAACTAACCCCCAATTACTGTCATCTAACAGTAAAGAGCTGAGAGTCACAGGTAGGTCACTCAACACAGTATGCGGGTTCACAGTCAGAAAAGGCATATATTTTGAGAAGCTCCCACTTAACAAGCTAATAAACTGTATGGCCTGCAAAAGAATGCAGATAAATATGTCAGAATGTAGAAAGGGATGCTCTATACATGAAGTAGGGCAAACGCCACGAGCCCCCACTACCAGCCCACAGCTAACATGGGGGAGGTAAATCACTTGTCCCCAGAACAAGTGTCTCAGAAATCTATGGGTAAACTACACGGGGAATACACGTTGTGATGGCAGTTCAAATCCATTTATGGGTAAACCTCGGTTCAGGTTATACTTGGTCTTTAATAGGTTAAATAGGCAAATTTTAAAAAATTAGCTAAAGTGGAAACCAGTCAAACGGATTGAGAGTCGCTGAATGTATTCAAACTGTACAAAACCTCTTAAATCACATTTTATTTCTAGATTTATCATTGAAAATAAAGGAAGTGTAGGCAGGTGAACCTCGAACGGACCAACACACATTGACCCGTACTAAAATACATGTCTTGACCCGTTACCCAGCCAGGCTCACTTTGCCACCCTTTAGGAATAAAGATCCAGACACAAGAGCAGAAAAAAGTACGTCTGTTTGTAACTGACTAGTCTCATCTATACAACTTTTTGAATTTATTTAATCTCTTAAAATCTAAGTTCAACAAATGTCCTGAACTATGTTATGACGTTTGTACCCAAGACAAAAAACTTGGATCTAAGAACAAAGTGCTAATACTAATGGAATTAGTACTTACTGTAGTAGGGTAACTTGTCACACAGCTAATTTCTGCTGCATCAACAAGCCACTGACTTTTAACGCTGCCTTCAGCATGCTGCAAAGCCATCACTACCTCCACAAGAACGTCCCATACACCTGCAATTTTATAGAAAAGATGACTTATTGCAAGGAAGATTACTCTCTCTAGAGGCTCATATAGTGGGCGCTAGGAGAGAATGCAGCCACAAGCATAATCAACCATGTGGGATTCCAAAAATTATACCACACAGGCACATATGCACACAATATATACACCTGTAAATACGTACATCACAGCTATACACATATCAAAATGGCAAGTGTTCGCAAACTGACCATCGGATCTGGTGTTCAACGCGTAAGATTTTAGTTTTGACAGTTCAGTCAATGGAATAGAACCAATCTTCACCAGTCGCGTTCTAGCTATCATCCTTTTCTTTGCTTCAAAAAGCTGAGGACCTTCCTGAATGGAACTTATCTGAGGAATCTGTAGAGGGTCAGTCACTGAAAAAATTAGGATATCAAAAATTTTACATTTGTGATAATTTAAGTAAGAGCACCGATAACAAGACCGACTGTGTTATTTTAAACAAAAGATGATAACTAATAATGCATCACTGCTGAAGGTGGCACTTTCAAACGGGTTGAAACAGTTAGCTACAGGGGGCGAGTCAACAGGGTTGACAGAGTCAATCAGGTTGATTGGGTCAAGCGGGCTGAAAGCCGTCCTAAGTCTATTTCTAATGCATTCAAAATCCCACAACGTTATGATGCATACAAAGTCTATTGTAATATTGCTGTTTTGGTAATCATAATTAACACGTAAACTTACTTATAAAAGATTTAAGAAAACTAACAGAAAGTGTTTGCATGTCGGCCAAATTCGGCTTGTTTTAAACCCGTACAAAAAAATGACCTGTTTTGACCATTACCAGCCCACGGGGCCACTAATCTTGCCACTCCCAGAAGAAATGTATAAGTTGAGCAGTTTCATTTCCAATTTAAATATACAGAACTTTTAGCAAAAAAAATAATAAGAAAAGAAAGAAAAAGAATAGCACAGTAACAATTACAAAGGCAAATCAACAAGATAGAATGATTCATTACCTGCAGACAATGTGATAACCAGTCCCAACGAGCCTTCCCCAAACATCTTATTGCTTCAGACCACTCCTCCCCCTCATGATTCCTGCTCATTTCTAAAGACCTTAACAAAGAACCTTCTGGCAACAAAGAAAAGAGCACCTCCATGCAATTTTCAAAGCTGGGAATAAGTTTTTCAGAATCAAGAGAGGCTTCTTCAAAACACATACGTAGACCCTTCCAGCATGATGTTCTAAGTAGGCTCTTTTGTTCTGAAGTATAAATTTGATCAGACGAAAATGGTGATTGTATGAAGCTGGCAACATCATCAAATAGCTTTTCAAGCCTAGAACCAGAGAATGTCTTTAATGTATGTGGCAGGTGAGAAAGTATGCATAACTGCAGATTCATTTCAAGCATCTTGAACCTCGAGAGATCAAACAGCTCATCAAGGAAGGTGAGCAAAGCATTAAAGTTGCTGCCATGAACCAATGAGAATATTATACATTCTTCCCTTAGTTTTCCTTTTTTAGGAGCAGAATCTTGTTGTAACATTTCAGCAACTTGATCCTCGTATCTCATGCACCTTCTAATAATTGGCCCCCAATCCAGCTGTGGCAGCTTTGGAGCATTGGTGAGGCATCGGAAAACAGTCGCAATTGTATTAACATGTGGACTGATAGCAGTCTGACAATGAACAACGAAAGATGTTAGATGTGCATTTCCATGTATAATGTAATATTAAATAGTCAGCTATAGTAAAAAAGGGTGTTGAAGGTACTTTTTTATGTGCTTATGGTGTTTGAATAATTAGCAGATAATAATCAGATGTCACAAATTCTAATTATTTATGATTTAATTGATAAAATATCTAAAACCAACAAATGTAAAAAGATAAGACATCTCGTAAAATGAGGAATAAAGTCTCGTAAAAGATAAAACTTATTTTTCCCTTCAGTGATATATTTTGTTTCAGCTGGTTTGAAATTTTGATTATCCAAAAACGATTTTTCGACCCCTTACAAAACAAAAGCAGAGAATGTCCATTCAAACATTAAAAACTGGATATCATCAGTCGCGAAGAGATAACCGCTTAATACAAGCCTCAAGGTCCCAAAAATGCAAAATACAGAAAGAAAAAAAAAGTTATGAATGCGATAACCTAAAAGAGACATGTTTAGTAGGTCTATAAATCATGCTCGCTTACCTGGCCACAATACAACAAATACTTTAGGAAACAATGAGATGCTTAAAAGTATAACAGTGTTAAGTTACGCACCTCAGAGTAGTGTAAATTCATTAGCCACAAGCTGAGTTTCATGACTATGCTATCATCAGGAACGCTTTGGGATGCAGAATTTGGTCCTCTGTCCTCATTGTGAAGATTACTAGACCAGATGTAATCTCTAAGAAATGAAACTGCCCAAGCTGCATAGTGTTGCAGCTGGTGGTCATCTGAAGATCGAGCAACAAGAAAAATATCTTGTACTAGTGACGTTAAATTTAGCTCCATAGCAGCATTTGAGAATAAAGGACCAGTAATAAAAGAAGATTCCTGTCGGGAAACAAATTAACAATAAAGTTCAGCTATTAGGGAACTATGTATATGCAAATTAATGCACCAGCAATACTGGATAAGCAATGAAGAGTCTGATTTTCTAAAGGTGGCAATTCCGACCCAGTTACATAAATTTGGTTTATGTTTTATATTTGTAGGGTCAATGATGCGTAAGTGAAATGAAGAAATCTAAGTTAAAGGAAAGAATATTGCTCAAATGTTAAATCTTAACGCATACAAAATGCTAAACCGCATTTTCTGGAAACATAATCATGTTCAATGCATTAAACACATGTAAAACATAGATAGTTATACCTTTTGTTCAGAACTTGACCGAGAAAGGGGTAAGGGGCGCAGAAACAGAGTCCCAGCTCCTGCTCCTAAGGCGTTTACAACTCCAAGCATTGCACCCAAATGCATAAGAGGGGGTTGAGGATTGGAGTATATAGTTTTGAACATATCTAAAAAATCTTTTACACACTTGACATCCAATGAATGGACCCCTTCATTTAATACGGATCCAAGAAAATCCCCTGCTCCAACACAAGATGCCATCAACAAGCTCTGGCGGAGTGCCCCAGAACTTTTTGTAGATAGCAGTTCACTGATGAGCTCTCTATAACCACTCGCAATATATACCAGTTCAGAACCATCAATTAGCTCTACTTTTTGGAAAAAAGAAACTACAAATGGAATCACAAGACAAGCCCCCATCGATAGAAGTGGTTCCAACTTCTTGTTCATAGTAGAGTGTTGGTCCAAGGGATTTTCAAGATGAATCCATGATATTAATAGGTCTTTAATCTTTTTAACCGCATCAAGACACCCAGATCTGTATATTGCAGTAACAGAACTTCCCAAACCAATGACAAGTCCAGAAACACCCCATATATCTTCCTCAAAATAATCAGAAGTTTGGCCAGAAAAGCTACGAGTAATATTTGACTCAGTAGAATTTGCTAGCTGTGGAAAACATTCAGATAGGCTATGGAGTGCCATAGTTGAAGATTGAGTGTATTGATCTATTAGCAGACATAAGATTCTAATAATCTTTCCAAGTAATTCCATCTCCTGGATTTTATGAACTTCAAAACGTGTAAGAAGATCTTGACACGAGTAACCTAAAGCAACCCCACAAGCCCCTCTTACGAGAGTGCTTTTACTTGAACATGCAACCTAAAAAAGAAAATCAGGTCAAAAATGCAGCCAATAACATGTGGTGCTTGCTATCACTTTTTCTATACGCATTTTGGCAATATACATTTGAGTTGATAGTTATCATTCAAAAATGTTATTGTAACAAAATAAGAACGTGAAAATCATTGACTGTGAGATGGAAAATTCACTTCTAATATCGAGTTCTAGCTTCAATATGACTGGTTTCGTTATAGTCAACTTTCACCCAGACAGACAGCGTGTATATCCAAGACTAGAGAATTAGTAAACGTAAAGAGGCCACTCTAGCGCCATAAAGACCTCAACCTTTTACCATGCAATAATATACCAACACAAACATGTGCATGCAATAATAAAACGTGTATGTCTGTGGAACAGTAGCTGTATTTTATCCAAGTAAAGAAAAAAAGAGCTTTCCTTTGTGCCTGTGTGTGGTTATTGTTAAAAAGGGAGGCAAATATAAGGTTTAGTTATTTCTATAAACATAGTTGTAGGTGCACTCTAAGCTGAACAAGCATGTTATATGGCCTAAACTGTATTGGGTCAACCAAAATATATCAAACAGGGGATATATTATTTGATGCTCAAAAACCAAAACAAATGAGAGTTTTAGTACCTCAAGAAGTGCATTGATGTTTTCGAATTTTTGTTTGTAATCAGTCACATGCAAGCAACTTGAGATGACTCCAAGAGAAATTGCAGCCGACCATTGACGATATTCATGTTCATGCTGATATAACCAACTCAGCAGAAACTTGGAGGCACTTGCTTTTGTAGCATGAGCAGACGGGGGAAGGACCTGGCAAATCACAATACCGAACAATCATCAACAATTATTGTATGCTAGTTGAAAATTGCCTGATACAGAGATATCAACTATGTTTTATGTTTGGTAGTAAGCCAAGGTTTTTTATGTTTTCTTTACTTGCTATATCTAATTAGGTAGAGTGCTATATAAGGTTGCACTCAAATTTCAACAGATGACTGACTTCAGTTAGTCCACTCAGTTGTTTCTCAGGTATAGTATTGTAGTTCCAGTCACAGGCACAATCAGGTTGGTTGTCAGCCAAACTTGTACGGGGTATGGATACCTCATAATATGTTGGTATGTCCTTGCATTTCAGTATTGATACATTTTTTGACAGCCTTGAATAGCGGATAAAAAATAAAAAAAAAGCAGCATCTGAAATTCTCAGCAAAGCATTGTACTTCAAAATAATTATAATTACCAGACAAAGTGCCCCAATAGCCAGCCCAATATTCTCAGCAGACCTAGGGATAGATTTCTCAGCCAATCTTCTCATAGACTGCATGAAAATTGTTATCAATGACATTATCCAATACATACAGAAATAACAATTCGGAAATTTTGGAAAGGAATCTCCATAGATAAACAAAATAAAATAGATACTGAACCTTCAGAATATCATCAGCTGCTTCGCAAGCCCGCAGCCAACGTTGCAGGAACGGTTGCCATGATTGCAGTGAAAGAGTTGCCACTATCATGTTTCTTGAAAGCTGTAGTGATGCAGCTGTATCCACTAATGTGCTCTCATATTTGGCATGTAATTCATGCAAAACCTGAAAAGCAAAATATTACAGATTTAACAGCATGGCAAAGCGATTATGATGAGAACATACAGAAGTGTACTACATGTTTACCTTTGACCCTCCTTTGTTATAATCATCTTTCATGCTGAAAGCAAGATAAAATAGAGCTGCACCTGGTAGTTCTCTTGCTTTACTAGTATTTCCTGACAAAAAATAAAATAAAAATTAATACAGCTTAAGCATGTAGGGTGCATATATACACACGCCTAAACAGTATGCTTATCTTATGCACAAGTAGAATAAACGAGCGGGCCCCACATGGAATCTTCAACAGGGCATTGGATACAGGAATATTATTCAATAGAAAATAAATCAAAGATGCAAGAAATAAATAGCATAAATGCAGCTAGAGCTGCAAACTAATAGAGACTTATTGTATTATTCAAGCTCGAGGTCATAAGAATCGAGCTTTTATCGAGTTTGAGCTCAAGCCGAATAAAAAAAATGAGCTTGGGGGGTAAATTGAGCCAAGTTTCAGCTAACAAGAACTTGAACCAAACTGTTTACACGACACATGTAATATATAAGTACTTATATAATAGAGCTGCATACAAGTCGAACTTTTATCAAGTTCATAAATCTTGAAATAAAGCTCATTCGATGCGAACTATGTTGAGCTCTTGGATTGAGCTTGCTTAATGTAACTTTCGTATTTAAGCATGGTTAAATATCTTAATCTTCAAACTCGAATTTTTTAGTCTTGTATCATGAAATCAAAGCTTGACTTGGATTGTTCACCGCCTTAGATGCAACAGCTCAAATTTAATTGGTGTTAAAAAGAAATTAGATCATGTTTTAGATAGTTAAAGAAACTTCCGTTTTGCAATAAGGAACATATAAATCCAATATGGACACACTGAAAACCTATTTTCAGGACAACTCTCTTATAATAAATTCAACATAAATACACACTACTCTGAACATAGGATGTATCTATTTGTGCAACGTATGGACCTCTATGTATAATAACAAATCAAAATCACAACTTAGCGTGCTTAAAGAGCCAGTTATGTAAGAGAAAATACAAGGAAGCCGTTATTACGTCATGAATATGAGCATCGAAATAAACAGTTGTACCTGAAAGGCCAATAACCCGAGGAAAGGCATCCAGTAATTTCTCAATCTTGTTGACGGGCACCCTTTTCTCCTTAACTAGTCTTCGCCTCGTTCTGAAAATAAACCACACAAGGAGCATATCTCAAAAACATGATACAGAGTGACGGACAGAGTGTAAAGAAAGCTCAATGAATATATCTCTTAACATGTGTTCGTGTGTTATAATCTTCACTTCAAATCTCTCCATGGCCTCAAGAACTCGTGAGTCAGTCTCAGAAATTAGCATATCTATGTTCTTTTCCCTGAAATCTGGAATGAATTGTTGGAAATGAGGTACCTAAAATATCGCACATGGTTCAAAGACAAAACAATAGCTCAGAAAACACCACATCTAGAGTTGCACTTAACTGGTCTATCCTTGAGATGTGATCAAATAAATTAACGGACATATTCTGGCATATAAAGTAGATCATTGATTTCTTATTAGACAAGATAATAAATATACCTCATAGCAAGTTAATGCATCGAAAGCAGATTCTCTAGCATTTTCCCATGAAGAGCTATGATAAGGATGTCTTGATGTGGCTACTTCCCATAGTATCTGCAAAACGCCAGTTGCATTTTCTGGATATGATTCGGCATCCATTGCACCCCATCTTAAAAGCAGACATGTGCTGCCCAGAGATTAATATTAAGAAATATTAGAACAGCTTTATAGTATTACAAGGGTAGTTGTATCAAATTTCTGAGACATGTGAGATTTATGCCAAAAAAAAAACAGTTTTTTGATCATTATTGGTTGCCTCAGCTCATTCCATAATAAACTAATAAAAACGTGGTAACGTCACTTATCTATATCTATACTATCTATAATGGAAAAACCAACTAATCTTGAAAGTGAAAAACTTAAATTAATGTTTTGCCAGTGTTGCAAAAAAAGGTCTACAAGGCCGATTAATCGCCGCCTAGGCACTACTGGGCCACCAACCTTTCCGATTTGTGTAAATCGGTCAAACAAATCGGTCAACGGTGGTTAACGACTGTCAACAATAGTCAAACTTGCTGGAAACTTGCAAATCTTGCTGGAAATACCCAAAACTCGCTATAAACAAGTTTTAATCACTTGTAGTAACTGTTTATATCTATTCAAAATGCTTTTTAAGGAAAATCCTGCCGGTAATACCCAAAACTCGTCGGAAATACCCAAAACTTACCAAAAATGCCAATCCGATTAATCACCGATTAACGATTTTTGCAACCTTGAACAAATGTAATCAATTATATTCACTTTTTAAATCTATTACAAGATGTTTTTTTAAGGAAAATCTTGTCAGAAATACCCAAAACTCCCCGGAAATACCCAAAACTTGCCAATAATGTCAATCCGATTAATCACCGATTAATCCCGTCTAGACCGATTACAAGCTACACTACCGATTCGCGATGTTTGCAACCACTTTTGCCTAAATTACCCTTACTACTTAAAACAATTAAAAATTTAATGCATGATTCTTAATATTTCTTATGCATAGCAAGTTTGAAAAACTTATATTTATTATTTTCTAAATTGAACATTTTTTTTTTACAAATTCATCTCAATCCCGATCCATATTTCAATAACCTTACATGAAACACTAAATCACAATATGTCAATTATAACTATATACTGCTATAAAATTGCGTCACTATGCACGGGTACACGTCTAGTATCAAGAATATGTTACTTTTAACACCTTTTTAGAATGTATGCTTACATGAGTGAGAACCGTCATGATTTTTATCCCATGTTCAAGTTTGAAATTTCTAGCAAGATGCTAGTTCAAAAACTGATGGTTAAAAAGAGTGTAAACACATGAACACAAAGTGGTTGGAACTTGCCTATTAGCAACAAACTGGGTCAGGGAGAGCATGTCAAGACAAAAAAATGTATACACGAAAAAAAAAAAAAAAAAAAAAAAAAAAAAAAAAAAAAAAAAAAAAAAAAAAAAAAAAAAAAAAAAAAAAAAATCACCTATATCTTACCTATTTGCAATAACTGGGTCAGTGGTGTAGCTCATGACATACTTTGATATAACACCCCAAGCAGTATAGAAATCTGAATAACATTTTGACACAATTTTCAGCAAATCAGTTGACGTAATTAAAAAAGAATTCTGGAAACAAGAAAACTGCTGTTATCTGCAACAATGTTCGCATTGCATATTTATGGGGGAAAAGGTGCATCATCACTGGTATACAGACAAAATTTTGGGTCATACTCCAACAGTCTTACCAATCACATCAGCTTCACAAAGAAGGGCAAGGCTTTGAACACCAAGAGCTTGAATTATAGCCTCTGTACTCTCGATGCATGCCTTTAAGTTAAGAGAAGAGTTTAGAGAGCATACTAGGAAAACTTTGATAAACAGGGGAGAAATTAATTACAAACAAACCCCTACCTCAACAGACAGGATAATATCTACACCCCTGTCAGGATGTTTTTGACAAACATCCCTAACAGTAACAGCCATGCTTATACAAATACTTCTCTCCCTTTTGAATTGGATGAATGCTTCTGGAAGTAATAACCCCTTACAAGAAAATAACATAAATAGTAAAGTGAGAAGACCCGAAAACTGCAATCAAAATGTTGTATAGACTGTAGAGAAGAAACCTATGGTCTATAGGTGTTGGTAGGGTTACGTCAAGTTCATAATGTTTGACAGACTTTATAGTTTGCTTGACCAGTGATGGCTCAATTTTGTTTTCATGCTTTTACTGGCCTTAACTCCAAATTCAGTTGTTAATCCACTATAAAATATTCTTGGAGACCTATTGTGATATTAAATCAATCTTCAAGAGTCACCATGTACCGTGGATCTTAGAATACACTGTTGAGTATGTTGTTATTTTGGCTCTACTTTAACAATCCTTTCCACAAACAACATACTTCAACCAACACTCTGATTTTTCGTTTCAGGGTTACATGCATACCTTACGCTTTAATATACCATCAGCAAAATCAATAAACAAGTATACAAATTACTTTGAGTTTAGATAACGAATGGTGAGAAGAAATAAGACGTGAGAGCTTCCCCTCTCCCCCTTAAAAGCAACATCACAAGAGGTACTGAAAAGTACAACAAAATCCATACCTGTAAACTTCCAAAAATGCGGTCATTGATCTCCCACGCCTTACAAAGAAGACGTAAAGCAGTAGCGTATAGCACTCTAGAACACAACAAGCCAAAGAAAATACCGTTGGAACAAACAACAAGCTTATGAATTTCTAAACTCCATGGAGTGTGATGGAGAATTTATGATACAGAACAAAAGTAAAAACAATCATGTAATTTCATGGATGAAATAGATCAAAAGTAAAAACATTATTATAGATACGTACGGATTTGCATCCTTCTGAAGCATCGGTATGATTGTTTGGACTACCAGTGGTATCATAGCAGAATGTGACACAAGAGAGGGGAGCATTCTTAGAAGTTTTAGCTGCAGCAATTACTATAAGATTAACAGCAAGAAAAGTGGAGCTTAAAGGAGGAAAGTTAATATCTAGACCTTAGGCTTACCAATATGTCCTGGAAGTCAATTTCTTGAGATTTACGAGAGAGTATGTTATTGTAGAATAAAACTACTAGAAACAATGGAACACCAAGTTTGGGGTCCATATTGCCAGCAATACCTAGAAGATCTACTGCAGAGTTACCCAATGTAGGATGCACAATGAGAACACTGGCGATTGCACCAAGTAATGGCGGAATTTCTACAGCAGAGAATATTTTACATGTTACTTGACAGAAGACGAAATGTAATTCAACATGTTTGATGCCTTTGAAAAAAATAAATAATAATAATAAATAAATAAATAAATAAAATAAAATAAATAAAAAATCCATCATTTACAAATATCTATAGGTAGCAATTTTGAACCATTCATTCTTTGAACTCGTTTACTTATGAATGAGACAATGTCGATTGTTTTTAATCTCAGGCTGGTGGTAATAATACCACCCGCACGCATCTTCAAGCCGAAAACGACATGTCGACCTTACTTATGTTGACCCATACAATGGAGAACTCGGCGTTCAGACAACCGAGTTGTGGAAGTTGTGTGTGTGTGTGTGTGATATTTTGGTTTTTGGAGGGTATATTTGTGTGTAAGTGGGGTATGTTTTCGTGGTGAAGTTGGCTGTGGAGAGAGAAAATGACATGGCGTTGAGGTGGCAGTGGTGAAGGGGGTTCTTATTACCACTAGTCTCAAGCAGGAAATGCTTTAAAAGCTGCCTAAAGTTTACTTTGATTTCAATCAACAGCTTCAGGCTATTTTTGTAATGATATCACTTTTGTAATCATAACGAACGCTTTAATTGTTGATTAAAGATACGGAGTAATAAAAATGTTTGTGGCTCAGCCCAAGCCATAGTAAAAAAGGGCCTATTTTTTTATCCAACCCCATTTTGAAATGTTACATGGGCCACACTTTTGCCATCTTTACAGATAAGTATCAAACGCCAGGGAAATACGAGATTGTTACCACGTAGAAATGTATCCTCTGACTGAGACCTAGGAAGAGATGATTTTTGAATTTCAACCATCCTTTGACAGTATTCTATTATTGACGATGTCCAGTTTTTCAGTGGATTCTCCTTTTCTTCTGCCTGTTTACTGCCATTGGATACCCAATGTAGATACAAAGAACCAGAAACAGAAGTTTGATCCTGCAAATAAATGTCCATGGTCACATATCTCGCATGTTTGACGCATGCCAGCAAAATGGAGGGAAACTGAAGTGGGGAGTGATTTTGAGCAATAAGATAGTTGAAAGTGCACCTGAAACCATAAATGACGGAAGAGCCTGTATATGATGTCTTCCAATTTGCTTATATGTGGATATCTCTCTTCCAAGAGCAATTCATTTGTGGGAGCAACTAAGAAACTTGCAGAGAGCTTTCCTAAGATAATAAGTAACTCAGATGCTGCTTCTTTAACATACTTTGAAGGAGATGACATGAGGCTGATGGCAGGAAACACAAATAAAATCTCTTCATGCACATCAACAATGGTCTCTGCAAGTGTAAATGCATATATCAGCCGACACAACTCGTCGAAGTAAATGTATCATGAGGCTAGGGTCAGGGAAAGCCTAAAGATCAGATATGGGTATGACAAGAACCATTTATTATTTCATTCCGTGTAAGCTTAAAATTCTCATGCTTACAGGCACTTATGTCATTATGACTTCAACTTATTGAGTTAAAGAATGGTCATACCTTACATATGGTACACGTTTTGTGATAAATAACATATCAAATATCAAATAATCAAGTGATCAAGTCCGCTATGTTTGATTATTTCCTTTCGCAAAAAAAAAATGAATGAGCCAAATAGTTGTCAAAAGGTGTCGGGAATACTTTCATCTATTCCTACATCAGCGATGTCTACATAACAGAATGGGAGATGGAAAGGACAGGTTGTTTTTCTACCGTCAACTAGAGCCTATATAGAGTCTCCCAGTGTCTCAGATCTATAATATTCTAAGAAAGCAACAAGCAAAAGAAGTTTCCAAATATAAAAGTTAATAGCATGAGGATAGATGAAATAAGACATCATATCACAATGAGCACACTATGTTATATGGCAATTTAGGTATATATTCTACACATTTAAAGGATAAGTATCTCAGGCAACCACAAAAGCTGGAGAAAATACACTTTAAACCAAGTTGACGTAAAAAATGAAGACTGTTACAAAGAAATGAGGTAATGAAGCTACAATATGATGCAAGGGTGAAAATAAAAAATAAAAAATAAACTGAGAGTAAGTCAAATAGAGCTGAGCAAATTTACCATTTCCACTTTTCCATTTTATAAGATCGAGTACCAATTTTAGTATCGATAACTGTATGTGTTCCAACTCTGACTGATTAAGGGTAACAAACAATGACAACATCACAGTTGATGCTTCAGGTATACATTTCAAACCAAGCTCTGCCTGCACTACTATTAAGCGCCTTGACATGTCAAAGATACACTCTTCTCCACTAGAATATTTGTAAATATATGTGCACATTGAAAAAACCATCTCTAAAAGCTCTGCTCCACATAACTGTGCCTCGTGAATCAGCTGAAAATACAGATTTTTCATGGGTATTCAGACTCGATAATCCCTCTTACATAATAATGCCAGTCCAACATCAAGATATAATCAATCCAAACACAGTTTCGCTGACATACCACACCATTAACAGCCAAGTGGCTCAACACCGCAACAAATGCATCCACGATAGTCTCGATGAGATAAGAAACATAAGTCACGTCCTAGAAAAAAGATGATCATAGGAGAAGTTAGTATGTGCAATGAGCCAATAAATAAACCAAAAACTAAAGTTTACTACAAGCATCCATAATCACTTACTTCTGCACTGTTGCAACGTATAAATTTACAGCATCTCATCAACATCTTGAAAACAGGAAGTGAATCTTCAGGAAATGAACAGCACAACGATGCTACGGATGATAAAAGGTTCCTCGCAAACAAAGACATTGTCGCCGAAGATGACATTTGTATGACCACAAAGTTCAAAAAGGGCCTTAAGAAATCACAAACTTCCTCCATTCCCATATGCCTATTCCGTGTAATAAATATAAGCACCTGTCGTACGAGCTCAGATTGAACCTCCGTTCGGCAAGAAACAATCTACGAACCATTAACACATCAACATCATCAGTTACAGTCCAAAAGTAAATAATAACAAACATTTGTCATACTCTCACAAGCTGTAATAATCATTAACAATAATAAGTTAATAACAAATTATAACCTTTAACTAGAGCAGTAAGCAAACCCAATGTCAACGTACTGTTTGTGGAAAGTTCATTTGTTTATTAAACAAATGAACATAAAAAAGAATTTATCTTTGTTTAATCACATGAAAAAGCACAAACAAAAATCTCACTCGTCCATTTACTTTCATGAATGTTTGGTTATCCGTTTGTTGAAGTTACATTAATGCTCAATTGCTCATCAACGTATATTTGTTTGTTTATTTACAAATTTATCATATCAATATATTAAGTTCTTATAGTAAAATAACCATACTTAACTAATGAACACGAACAAAGTCAGTATCGTCGATACTACGAATCTAGTACATCACTCATTACGTTAATAAAGCGTCTTAACAAACAAACACTATAGCCTCACTTTCTAATCAAATGAACAAACACGAAATGAAATATAAACATAACTACCTTAACAAATGGATGCGCCTCACTCAACTGAAACCGAGCCCTAACCGCAACATCCCGACTCCCAAACCTTAACTAAACAAGAAACCCTAACGCCTTAACAAACTAACTAACAAACCGAGCCACACATCCTTCTAAACCAGACTGCAACCCCAACAAGCCTCTATTAAAATCTAATTTACGCTCTTTAGCAAGTAAACAAACTTCTCTAACGGATTGATCAATAGCTAAACGTGAATTTAAGATTACGCATTGAGTGATTGTGTTTATGGACATGCTTAAACTAATCAACACGCACAAAATCATATCATCTACACTACGAATCTAATACTCCGTACATCACTAATTGCGTTAATTAAGTGTCTCAACAAACAAGCATAAAAAAACACTATAAACCTCACTTTCTAATCAAACGAACAAACACGGAACAGTATAAAAACAAAAACTACCTTAACAAAAGGATGCGCCTCACTTGACTCAAACCGAGCCCTAACCGCAACACCTCATTCTGAAACTTTAACTGAACAACAAAACCTAATGCCTTAACAAACAAACTAATAAACCGAGCTTCGCATCCTTCTAACAACAAACCTCTATTAAAATCTAATTTACTCTCCTTAACAAGTAAACAAATATCTCTAACGGATTGATCAATAACTAAAGGCGAATTTGATGTTCGGCGGTGAGTGATTGCGTTTATTGCCATGTTTATTGCCATACTTAAACTAACGAACACGCACAAAATCATATCATCTATACTACGAATCTAATACATCACACATTACATTAACTAAGCGTCTTAACAAACGAAATATACCTTAACGAAAGGATGCGCTTCACTCGACTCAAACCGAGCTCTATCCACAACATCCTCACTCCGAAACCCTAACTGAACAACAAACGCTAACGCCTTAACAAACAAACTAACAAAACGCGCCTGGCATCCTTCTAAACCTGACTGAAGCTCCAACAAGCCTCTATTGAAATCTAATTTAGACTCTTTAACAAGTAAACAGACTTCTCTAACTGATTGATCGATAACTGCGGGTGAATTTGAGGTTAGGCATTGAGTGAGTGTGGTTGTGACCGGGTCGGATTCGAGTTCGGGTCGGGTGAGTGAGCGGAGGTTGGTGAAGATGGAGATGACTGCTTGTTTTTGGAGTGATGGTTGTGGTAATTTTGTTCGGTTTAGTAATGCTTGAAGTGTCTCCATTTTTTTTTGGAAGTGATGGTGGGGTGGAGGACCGGAGGGGTTTTGTTGCTTTGGATTCGGATCAAGGGTTTATTTGTAAGAAATTTTTTTAAACACCAAAGGTTTCTAAAGTATAGTGCAAGAGTTGAGATCCAGGTTAGGGTTGATTCTCTTGTGTTAAATCAATTGACGGGCGGAATTAGTTGATATTCAACTAATTCGGAAACTATTTTTATAAAACTAAAAATTAAAATAAAAAGAAAAGTAAAATGGTGAACTCTTATGGTGAGCCAAACGTGTTTATTTAGATTTCACTACTCCCTAGTTATCTCCTATTGATTTGTTGAATTGTCACCTCCTTGTTTTAGTTGAAGCGTTCTATTCGTTAATAATAGTCGTGGGGGTGTGCTACATTCCCCAACACTATAAATATTAATTTCACTTAAAACCTTAAAGTCTATTAAGAATTCATAGGATCATTAACCTCAACTCATGCAATAAATACAACGAGAAAAACCAATAGCGCAATCTACAGTTACGTTTTCCAATACGTTCAAGTTGCATAAAAGAAACCAGCCAGTTTTCTTAAGGTTTCTTAGCCTAACGTGAAGCAATCAACTAAACAATAGATAACAAATCAATGATCAACAACTAGGTTTCATTAGATCTAAGTAAACACAAATAAGCTTAAGCTAGCATGTTGAAGCAAAGAAAAGATAAACAAATAATCAAACAACACATAGATATACTGAATGATTAAAATGATAACTTATCTTCAATAAAACATGGATGAAAAAGGCTGAAAAAGCCTTACAAAATCTCTGCAAATCGTTTAGGGTTTTGTACCACAAAATGTCACCCTTAATGAAAATAAAACGAAAACTATATATAGATTTACACTTGTGACGGTGTCAGGTTATGGATCATGACGCCGTCAGCTCGTCGTGTTTAGGGTTTCGTCTTGTGCAAGTCGCCGCTCTGACGCCGTCATGCCTTATCCTCGGACGCCATCAGCTTCAGTCTGACGCCGTCCCTTTATAAACTCTCTGAACCGTCTCTTGTATTCTTAAAACGTAACTCCCTACTCCAAAATACACCTTACGACGTCAGGTTGTAATTCTTCAAAGTTTTTCTGAAGCAACGTGTGTTAATTATTTTCTAGCTCCAATCATCAAGTGACGGCGTCAGCCTTCCAATCTGACGGCTTTTCGCGACTTTGTTGTTTTCTTCACTTTTTCATCCAAATACGTCCAAAAAGCGCCGAATTCCATAATTCTCGTTCCAAGTACCTAAAATGCAAAAAGAAACGATTTGAGGCAATATTTGATAATATAAACACGGTTTGGGCTTAAATGACCCTTTAAAAAGGTATCAAATAAACCTTATCAATATATTTTGTCGTGCTTTCAAGAAGAAAAAAAAGCTGTTCTGAGTAAGTGTTTCCATTTTTCTATAAAAGACTTTGAAACTTGAGAGAAGTAAACTATTAGAGAAATAGATAACTAGAGATTAAAAAGAAATTAATATGTGCTTTTACTTTCAAGACTTTATGTTTGATTTAGTTATCTTTTATTATATAAAAAAAAAATTACATTATTTTGGAGTGTTTTTGCACAACCCTTCTTACTGAAAAAAAATTAGACCAATAGAAAAGCTTTATTTTGCCACGTTGGCGAAATTGAGCAATATAATTAGTCAATAGAAAGTCAAAATTAATTGATTTTGGTAAAACTTAATAAATTTGGTGGAGAAATTTGGTTAAGAAAAAAATGCATAAAAATATAGGTGTCAAATTTATGAAAACAAAAACTTAAAAAAAGAGGAAATAATTAATAAAACTTAGTGGTTGAATTTTAAATAAATTATATACAGCTAAGTGTAAAATTACAAGTTTCCATGTTTTTTAATAACTTTAGAAAAAATACAAATAACCCCTTACACTTTATACCTCTTATACTTTATAATATTAACTTTGTTTAAAATTACATGAGTATTAGTACTAGTATTAGTTTTTAGACTTTCATCCATTAAAATTACAAAATTTGGTAAATATGTGAATTAGTTTTAATATTGTTAGTTGTAGACTTTCATCAATTAGAATATTTATTTTAAATAAGGACTCATGCTATTCTATTTAAAAGTTTAATTTATGCATACACGGGTTTGAATATTAAATACGGCTAAATTATTGGTAATGGGAATATAAACATCAAATGGTAAGCACGAGTTACTGTGATATAAAAATAAATATACGTGATTCTACTTATAACAACGACTTATGAAATTATTATATATATATATATATATATATATATATATATATAT
>LBNU01018723.1:0-14371 GCA_014162995.1 Artemisia annua
AAATAATAATATAAGCTTACTCTCAGCCAGATAAGCCTAGAAAAATGTTTAACCTTTCATTAATCTTATAAAAATAATATACAAATTTATACTTCTAGCACCGAAGGGTCCGGCTTTGAAAAAAGACTCCTTTGCTTGCGAGTCCGCCATAGAATCTGGAAAAACAACGAAATCTTTATGTTTTTCTTATTCAAACAAACCCTATATATATACATTAACTAGGTTATTAACCCGTGAAATTCACGGGATTAAATGGAAAACCGTGAAATCGATAAAAATGTATTATGTAAAGACATTTAACAGATTAATGAGTAATAGATACTAAATAGATATTTGTAACAAACATGAATAAAAAATTTAAAAAAAAAAATGATAAGACTATATATGTTGTTATGCAACTCTAATAACTCTATTTTTATCACTTTTCACTAACCTTATTCCAAGATTTAATGAGTAATACTCAAACTTTTATCAATTTAAACACCTGATCATACGTTCTTTGTTATTGACCACCAATAAATTCTAGTCATTGCCATCTTTTCAGAAAATTAAGTGGAGACCAAAATATGTTTGATTTAATGTTGGTGGTAAAATAAAATAGTTATATATGCCTCGTAACAATTATTAAACATCAGAAGAATGTATCACCCTACCAAGGTATATTAAGTTATTAATTATTGTTTATATACATTATCCCATAATGTGAGTAATAATAAAGTCACTCTTTCTTATTTAGCTATATAGCTTCAATTGCATCTAAACCCTTTTTGAAAATCAAGAATCCCATGTCAACACAGCCGGAACTTGCTTTGACTACACAAAAGTGAACAATTTTGACTCATAGCTAACTCGCTAAAGTTTCCATTTCTATTTACAACAATCATTCATGGTAGACCTTTTAGTCTTGACATTTTCAACTCTTGTCTCGTTGAAAGCTGAGTTGTTCTTCTTTTTAATGCTCGTCAAAGTCACTACATTCACACATTGCCAAACAAAAATATAAAACACCAATATTATGATAAGTGATAAAAGATGTTCATAAAGATTAGTGAAAATCAAAAGAACATTCATCTTTTCATTTTATAAAAGAAATTATCATAAACATTAAAATTGATTTGTTCTTCTTAAGGTGCCCGAGCACTAACGACATGCTCATTAGGCATGCCATGCTAAAATTGTATTTCAAAATCTTATAACATGTGAAATATATTAAAGTTTAAAAAAAAAATACTTGAATTCTACCTTCCATGTTTTGGTCCTTTCTTATAGCAATAAACATAAGTTGTCAGACTTTCATATTTTGCTCCTTTCTTGTAGCAATAAGCATAAGTTACCAAATTTTAAATAGTGGTAATAAGTAGTTCCCTTTATATTTTGCTAATTTCTTGTAGCATAAAAGACTTGGATTTGTTTTTCTGGAAAGCATTAATAGTCGACGTTTAATACATGTGCTGATTTTTTTTAATTATTGAGTATTATCACAAGCTTTACTCCCCTCCTAAATTATCATTTGAATTTAAAATGAATTGTGTAATTACCTACTTATTTTCAACGGGTCAGATGCATAAATGTATAAACTTTGGGCGAACAACACCCTACCAAATTGTGTAGTTCAAATGGTTATGATCATTAAAATATTATTGCAGAAAATGAGAAATAGGTTTTACCGGGGCTTTTACCCCTTTACCCAAAAATGAGAAATAGATAGATGTATGGATACATAACCAAAATTTAAATTAGCTCTATAACCCGCTGTTTTATGAGATATTTGTGACTTGCATCAACAACCATAAGATCACACCAATCATGAATTCGCTACCTTCAATTTTTAAAGAAAACTCAAATTAGAGGACATGGTAGTCATAACTTCAAAACATAATGAATATAAAAGCACAATACTTATTGCTATAAAATAATAACAATAACAATAACAATAACAATAACAAAACCCTCTTGTTTAAAGTACATATCTTAGAAATCAAACATTTTGAATCACATAAAGATAAACGGCCACTGAGAATATTTTATCTCCAATATTGTACCTTAGGAGCTGCTTGTGCCGATTGCCATAGATTTCATAAACATGCTTCACTAAACCATTACAAAAAAGATTAATAATGAGGTGGGTTCAAACCCCATGGATTAGTCGGCCCAAAAGGTCGGAACCCATGGTTACCCAAAAAAGATTAATAATGAGTTAAATCGAGCACCCCCACCCCACTCGTTAACTAATTCAGCAATCATTAATTTCTTAACCATGTTCACGCCTCGTTATATGTTTCAATAACCATTTAACTCAGTAGAGAGGTTTTGATGCCCTCGCTTCATTGCAGTACGTTATATATAGTGTTTTTTACTTTATTCATACCAACAAATAAACTCAATTCGCCTTATATAACAATAAGCATTTACGGATTCATGAAAACAACACCAACTATACAGAAACAACAAATTAATATTCTTTAAGTACAAAGTTTGCAGGTACTCATCGATAAATTCATCGGTAGTCTCATTTCCGCATTTGAATTTCAGTTAGCAAAGAAACATCCATAAGAATTCAAATGGTTATACGCAGATAAAGTACTCCAATATTATGAATAAACATCTAAACCAAAGTTCCTAATACTTATAACACATGGCACTATCAACTTAAAACAAAAGCTTCATGTACACTTGAAGATCCGCAACATGTTCCAGCCCCCATTTCCACTACTTCATCAAGATCTCGTAAAAACGAAACTGAAAATGATAATGAGTTGTAGCGACAGGTATATCTGCACACCCAACTATTGAATACCACTACGCGCCACCCTTTATTTCGTGCCCTCACCAACATATGCTTCACATATGAGTCATCACTTCTTTCGGTTAAACCCGGCTGTAAAATTATATTCATTATTAAACATAGGCAAACACGTATAACTTCAAATCATGATCAACTTTCTAAGAGGAATTAAGTGTATTAGCTAATGAAAGATATACTAAGCTCATGTTTCACACTTTCGGGGGAGAATGAGATTTGACTTTTAGAAATTTCATACGTGACTTATATGTTGAAAAACAAAAGTTGTTATGTACATGCGAAAGCAACATTAAAATTTGCAAGAATAGACAGACTATGGACAAAAAGTGCCACCAACAAAATCTGTTATTACTTCTTTTACACTTTGGAAATTCGTTTATTCAATACTTAATAGAAAGAGAAGGTTACTTCGCAAACAAAAACTCAATTATAACATTTCAAGCAATGAAGTTAAAACCTGAACAAAGATTATAGGAAATACACACCTACACATAAAGAAGTTAATTAGACCCTTTTAAGATAAAGCTATATCACGTACCTTTTGATCAGAAATTCTTTCGTATTAACTATTAAAGTTAATTCAGTCGCACCGCAACATCTCCTAGTTTCAGAAGACAATGAAGTTGCGTATTTAAGAACTCACAAAAAAACAACATACCTAGTCACGTTTAAATTGTGGTAACATGTATGGGTCAATACGAAGATGGCTATTCAAAACCAACAAAAATAGACAACAGTAAGAAGAACAGGAATCGGGGGAAGGTGCTGCAGTATTTGCACTTAGAATTTCCTATGTGCGCTTAACATGCTTACACGATTCGGCCATTGACTTAGGAAACTGCATGACATTAACCCCATTTCCAAGCTGTTTTTTAAACTCATCTGTTAAGTATTCCACCAACTGTAATTCCATATTTTGACCACCAAGCTCTGAATCCCATTTAACACTCCTTAAACAGATTCCCAAACATCCTTTAAATTACATATATTATGATACATATGAACCATTTACCTTAGCTCCTCTCTTGGGTCCAATTGGAGGTGGTTAAGGTGCGTTGGCTGCAATTTTAGAACATTCAGAACTTGTAATTGTAACCGAAACATTGAGTTGAATTGACCATTTTAAACAATTTGTGGCCTCATAACTAAGCAATTAACGTCAGCCCATTAGGCACTCTAGTAACTTCACTAAACATGTATAATACAATTAACTTAATTAATTATCCTCAAAAGTATATTACAGTAGCTTCACTAATAATCCTAATTAGTAGATCCCCGAAACCCTCGGGTGTTCTATATGATACATTGTGCAAGCTAGGAGATGCAACTACGTCACTTTGTAACATTACTATACTTATGAAAACACTATATATGTCATTAGGAATTAACCTAGCAATTATGCTAAAAAGTGCAGTACATCTCTATTCCATTTTTGTGGGCTAACGTAATTGTATATATTAGTGTCTTCTAAAGGATTTTGCCAATAATAGTGACTATTGATAGCAAGACATGGCATGACCAACATATTTAAAGATGCAATACTTTCAGATAAAAATATCACCGTGTAAGTACTTGTCACCAAAAGGTATTTTCCTCTTAGTACGGGTTTCTATTTTCAATTATGTTACCATGTAAGTTAATACCCATGGAAAATAATGTTCACTGAGGTTCAAAGTAAGTACGTCAGGAAACGGGTCAAAACGGGTAATTTCAACCATTTAACATGTTTTCTTCATGTGTGTAAACATGTATATAATTAATGGGTCAGAAAAATGACCACATCTGGATATTAACTAAATGAAACTAAAAATTACGTTGTTTAACTTCACATACTATTATAGACCAAAAATTACGTTGTTTTTGATAGCACCCGTAAGATAAAACATGTGTAATCTGCACTATTATAGACCAATGTGTGCATTATGCAACTTGTTAGTATGTTATCTTTTTTTAATAGCACCCGTAAGATAAAACATGTGTAATCTGCACTATTATAGACCAAAAATTACGTTGTTTAACTTAACATACTAATAAGTTGCATAATGCACACATTAGACGCGCTAATGTATTCAACTTTAATGGAAAATGCGGCATGTGTAGATTACAGAGTGTCACTTATGGAAAATGCTTAACGAAAGAAATCTTATCAGCCCCGTAATTTTGAGAAAGTCAAGAAAAAAATGGAGTATTTCTTAACCTCAGGTAATCAAGTTTTCCTAGCAACCAATATGAGACTTATAAGGGAAAACAATACCAAACACCCTCTAATTAAAAAGTCTTATTAGCAAGGAAACTAAAGGAGAAGAAAAATAATCTCAACTCACTGGTAGCGGTAGAAGCTATTGTTGCAGCAGTTTCGGCTGCAATTTCTTTTCCTGGATTGGAATCGTGCATTATCAGAGGTCAGTTCTCAGTCATAACTTAAGGTCTATGCCAACATTTGTGGTCAAGTTCTTGATCACCCACCTAAAGAGAAAAACATAACTAAAATCAGATTCTAAATGTTTGTGCATTTATATTCAAGCGTGCCCGCCCATATCATTTTAGGTGAGAAACGGAATGTATTAGGCATGTCATTATTTTTTTAATTCTAATCTAATTAAGAGTATTTTATTGTCATTTTAATTAATTGTAATTAAATTTGTATTCATGACAATGAATGTTATGAACATATAAACGGCTTACCATCGTGTATGATGTATATACCGATGAAATGAGCTTTCTTGATGCCTTCTCATGCTTTCACCCAAGTACACATAACCATAACTATTAATAATGAATCCATGTTAACTGAGCAACAATTAAATTTTAGTGGGAACTTAATAACACTAATAAAAATAAATGAAGGTTTATAAAAGTGAGAACCAACCATGTAAGTTGCATAATTTCTATGACATGGCCACGCATCCATGAGCCACAATCATCAACAAATGTACAGACCACTACCACCTGAACGAAACACACACACCAAACTCATTCAGACATTATCACAAACACTTGGCGTGCCTCGTATGATAACAATCAAGATTTTTACCTTTACTTTGTCCATGAAATTTATTCATCATTCTTTATGAACCCGTTAAGACTTAAAACGCAAACAAAGTAGAATTGAAGATTCAAATGAATTCAAACTTGAAAACAAAATCAAATAAATAACAACATACATACCGTCAAAAGAAAACATTGCGGTTGCGTTTGATTGAGTTAGGGACGATTGGTGTATAGGGTTTTGGTTCGCGAAAACTGATGGGGAGGTTGGGTTAGAATAGGTGTGGTGGGGCGATAAAAAAGGGGCTTCCACCGTAAGCTTTGCAAATTTCGTATGTTAGTTTCCGAATATCATGTAATTATTGAAATGTACTTGTAAAATGACAAACCTAAAACAACCCTTGAAAAAACAAAACTGATTGAAAGTTTACACATAAGATTTGACACAATGGCAGTGTATATAATCTAGGAATTAATTTTGCGAAAACTTAACTGAGAGTCAAATTAACACAAAATATGAAAATCAATACCTTAAACATGAATGGAATTGAAGCTGCAAATATGAAAATCAATTTTTGGTGCGTGTAAACTGATGAGGCATGGGTTGGGTTATACAATAGGTGTGGGCCGGAAAAAATGGTTCTTTCACCATAAGCTTAGCAAATTCCGAATTTTAGTGTATATTAATTTTATAATTTCCTTAATTAGTGGATATTTAAAAAAAAATAATAATGCAAAATGCCTAATCTAGACACTCTTAAATTTCAGTATTTATTTTTTAAGAGGGCAGAATAGTCTTTTTTAGACTCTGCTTTATTAGAATATATAGATTAATGGGATGTCTTCTTTATTTTAGGCCCATGGGCTAAATGTATATAACATAACCGAATAAGTTGATTTCAAATTTAGTCCACAATCGTATATTTCTTTCCTTTTTCAAGTTCCTTTTATAAACTGTCCCAATGAATCTTGCGTGTTTCTTCCTTTTAGCTGACGACAGTTAACTTTCTTCGTTAAATCCCCTCACGCACTAATCACATGAAAGACATTTTTGCTTTTTCTAGAGGTGGCAATTTGTGCCCAAAATTAAAAAAAAAATTAAAAAAAAAAGGACAAAAATACACCGTTGGTCCCTAAACTTTCCAAAAAGCATCGTATGGGCCCGGAACTTGAGAAAATCATTGACGTGAGTCCAAACCTTGGGTTTTTTAGGCCGACTGCGTCCCTTGACCCGTAATGCTCAGGTCAACGCCCGTTTTGCGTTATATATTCAAGGGTATAATAGACCAAGCACTTTTATGACTACACCTTTCTCACAATTAATCATAGACATTTGATCCAAAAGAATGGAAGCATCACATCCCTACAAAATACAAAAATATCATTTTTCAGCGGTGCCAACACATAGTGTTGGTATTTAAACCCGTAGAAACAAGGTTAATTAGTACTTACGTTAACAAAACAATCATGAAAATGAAGACGTAACAAAGAAGCACCCATGCGGCGTTCTTGTGCCACGGCATCCTCCACAACGCGTTTGATGGTCGGAAGAGCTTCAGGGCACACTTAATCATAATATTTTGTTGACAAAACCGAGTCCAAAGACGCGGTGGCAGTAGAGAACATTCAGAAAACAAAGAAATGTAAGAAGGTCATTATGTTCATCTTCTGCATACTTGTATTATGNTCAATGTTGTTGTCATTGTATATATGAGGTCTGAAGGTTCTGCATTGAGCAAACCCTAGAGTGTGTGCTCCCGATAGCACAACAAGGTCCTCCTCATCGAGCCCTTGGTCTTCAAAACTTTTGATTAGTGCTGGTAAGTCCATGAATGGTGATGGGATGGTAACGTTAGCTGTGGCTTGACTCGCAGTGGTTGAGTCTCGTCTTCCAAGTTTGACATCCCATGTAGGCCCACCAAGTTACACATCATACATTATGCAAGTTAAAAACAATAACAAATGTGACATTTTTAATTTTTTATGCTTAGTACTAAGTATACTGCTACATTAGTTTTAGTTTTAACTTACTGCAACGACAGAATCACGAGCAGCAACAGTCAAGATATCAGCACAAGAAACTATAGGACGACCACAAATTTTGTCGACTTCAGACTTGATTTTATCAATAACATCAAACCCTCTAGCAGAATCCACATTAGCTACTGCATTTTTCTCAGTGTCGATTGTAGACGTTTGATCCAAAAGAATGGACGCATCACATCCCTTCACATAACACAATACAAACTTAAGTATTAGAAGACAAGCAAAGATATTCAAGGCAGGCATAAATAAAGTTTACAACATGAGACCATAAGTTACTTACATTAACGAAACAATCATGAAAATGAAGACGTAGCAAAGAAGCACCCATGCGGCGTTCTTGTGCCACTGCATCCTCCACTACACGTTTGATGGTCGGGAGAGCTTGAGGGCACACTCGATCATAGTATTTTGTCGATAAACCATAGTCATCTGAAGATGCAATGACAATGGAAAACATGAGGAAAACAAAGATAAATAAGAAGCTAATGATGTTCATCTTCTGCATAATTGGTGACCAAAAGGGCTTTTTTACTTTTTAGTACAAATTGTCTGTGTTGTGTTGTGTTTGTTGCGGTCTTATGTTGTATTTATAGGGCGTTGAAGCTTGTTGTTTTGGAAAGGGTCAAAGACAAAAGTTCAAAATTATTGAGAGACTTGGCTTTAAATTCTAGACTAAATCATTAAATTATTTTTTTGTACTGGATGTGCTTATAAAAATGAAATAAAAAAATTCTTATTAGTTAGACATGGTTGAAATGTCGATAACATGTGCTCAAAGACTTTTTGGCTATTCATTTAGATTACCACCTTTGGTTTTTGTTAAATGCCGATCGCTATTTCATTCAAAATACAAAAGTACTAGATGTGACCCATAATTTCTATTTTAAGAGTTGGATCATATACCTAGATTGGTAAAAAAAAAATGTAAAGGATCATATAAGTTGCTTAAAATTCAGGAATGTTAACATCGAATGCGATCATTGTTGATCGAGGAAAAAAAAATCCTATTTCATACTACCAATTTCATTTGGCACGCTTTTTCACCATGACAAGATTGGTGATAGAAGTGAGCCTTATGGGGTTTACACCAATTACGGCGTAATCAGTGTCATTTCTATAGAGATAAGAAAAGAAAAATCTTAAGAATTTGATGAAAAAGAAAATTTTCATACGCAAACGTTTAGCACGTCGTTGTCGTAGTTTGAAACGATGATTATTTTATAGTATAGTCAAAACACAACCGAAGAACATTTAAGACTTGGTAGATATCATGATCACATAAGTTATAAATTTAAGAGTAGTCTGACTTGGTAACTAGTCGATTTTATGAAACTTGTATAACAAGTAACGCAAATGTAAGACTTTGTTGAAGACCCCAAAAAGTTAACCAAAAACCCGAATTATTAGAAAGAATTTAGTGTGCTAACAAAGCCCAAAAGTTTATTTGATATGTGTCTAGTCCGGTTAGCTTTAACTATATATAGCCATTAGGGTTTTCATATGTGTTTGGTACTCTAATAAAACTGTATAGTTAAGTTATATACAACTGTAAAATGACAAAATTCTCTTAGTTGTGAATTCATTAATGTTTATATAACTTAGGTGTATCACGGGACTATTAACTAGAATGTTTTTATAACTTTACATGTATAACAAATTAGCTGGTATACCCTAGCGGTACCATGTGGTGTGTGAAATGTTCACCAACATGTCGCGTGTTCAAGATTTTGTGAGACACAAGTGCAATGTTTTTGCATTTTATCGGTGAAATCTGTAAATTAGTTTGTACGTGGTCACTCATGGATTATACCAAAGTATTTATGTAACCTCAGTATATTTACCACTCTCTTGAGCCACAATCATGCCCCATCGATCGATATCACTCACGATAAGGACAGTCTCACACATTCATTGGTTGTAAACCCAATGGAGTATGGTCATGAGCCACACATGGATTATACCCATGTATTGATGTAACCTCAGTATATTTACCACTCTCTTGAGCCACACACGGTTTAACCAATAGTATGGTCATGTTATGACCAATGGAGTACTAACTATGTACCCTCATAGTCCTTTTAAACAAATTTGACCCATCAAATACTCCACCCAGTTTGGATTTTAGCATACACATTCCTATACGATTCTCAGTTTCGTTCATGCGTAGACATATTGAAAGCATCACGTTGGTCTGTGTTGATGAAGGGATAAGATGGAACAAAATGCTTCCAATCAAGGCCAACATTAATACTTGGTGCCCATATTTTGATAGACTTCTAATTAACTCGTTGCAACTTGGATGATGGGAGTATTGATAATAACTCAACGCATTGCCGAGTTTCTGATAATAGTGTGGAATCATCCCAGCATCTTTGTGTAGACTATTCGGTTGCTTCCTCTTTGTGGCGGATGGCGGTCACATCTTGGTGGAATCTTGATGATTATCCCATTTTTCTGCCTAACCTTATCCCATGAGACGACACTGCAAACGTTCCCTCTAAAATCAGATCATGTATTGATGTGGTTGTTCGAACTACAATTGAGGTATTATGGAGATTTCGGAATAGGGTTTGTTTTGTTGGACTCTAAACCTCCTAGTAAGGATACTCTTGACCAGAAAGATAAAACTATTTCCCATGTTTGGATTCGTAATAGGGATAGGAATATAAATCTAGTTTGATTAGAGCGCATCCATGATCCTATGTTGGCTTGTTCCAAGCGCATGTAGCTCTCTGTTTCTTTCTTTTAACTACTCGCTAATCTCTAACGAGAAATCTGCCATTCAAAAAGAATACATAGTTTACTTGATATCATTCCAATTCGTCTAAATATCCAATTCACATTTTCGTCCTATACAATTGCATGACTATTAATCAACGATTAAATTATTCTATAAGAAAACACCATTCAGAAACCTTATGAAATCATAAACTTATGTCATACCAGGTGATAGAAACCAGAACAAAAAATGTCAACTTTTTTTTTTCAAGTAATGAAATATTTAATTAATTAAATAACAATCTTTAAACAACTTTACTCAACCAAGAATTAAATAAACAATTTGAAATTTTACAAAATAACAATACAATTTTCGAAAAATCACCTCAATGAGTTTTACAAGTTTACTAGATTTTTTTGATAAATTCGTAAACATGCCAAACTTTAACTCATAATCTTTTGATCATTGTGAATTAATTCTCCTGCAGTTGTCCCGAATTTGACCTCTATTCCCCGTTAATAGATTAATGTTGCCCATTTTAATCATAGACTTCGCGAAATCCTTAAAGAATTCTTCATAGTTCTCATTGTATTTTGAAACAAGCTCATCAGTTTCACCACCATTAAACAAGGCTTGATCAGATCCCAAGACTCCTCTTTTGCTCACCAAATTGTTGAAGTATCTATTGTCGAAAGAACTTGGTGTAGGGTCAAGTGGCACGAGGTTTGAGTCACCACCAACTTGTGGACAGTTTGTACGAAGTTGGCCTGCAAAGGCTGGATCAATGTTGGAATCATTGTAAATGTGTCTCCTAAAGGTTCTACATTGAGCAAACCCTAGAGTGTGTGCACCCGATAGCACGACAAGGTCCTCCTCATCGAGCCCTTGGTCTTCAAAGCTTTTGATAAGTGCTGGTAAATCCATGAATGGTGATGGGATGGTAACGTTAGCTGTGACTTGACTCGCGGTGGTTGAGTCTCGTCTTCCAAGTTTTACATCCCATGTAGGCCCACCAAGCTACACATCATACATTATGCAAGTTAAAATCAATAACAAATGTGAGAGTTTTTGTTATTCTTAGGTGTACTAAGCACACTTTATAACTGTTTGTTATTATATCTTTTGGTAATATCAGTAAGAAGTTTTAGTTTTAACTTACCGCAACAACCGAATCACGAGCAGCGACAGTTAAGATATCAGCACAAGACACTACCGGACGGCCACAAATTTTGTCGACTTCAGACTTGATTCTATCAATAACCTCAAATCCTCTAGCAGAATTCACGTTAGGGGCTGCATTTTTCTCAGTGTCGATTGTAGACGTTTGATCCAAAAGAATGGAAGCATCACATCCCTACATTATCCACCAAAATATATTAGAAAACGATCTAAGATATTCAAGGAACATAATTCTTTTTACAATGAGAGCATAAGTTACTTACGTTAACAAAACAATCATGAAAATGAAGACGTAGCAAAGAAGCACCCATACGGCGTTCTTGTGCCACTGCATCCTCCACTACACGTTTGATGGTCGGGAGAGCTTGAGCGCACACTCGATCATAGTATTTTGTCGATAAACCATAGTCATCTGTAGATGCAGTGACAATGGAAAACATGAGGAAAACAAAGATAAATAAGAAGCTAATGATGTTCATCTTCTGCATAATTGGTGACCAAAAGGGCTTTTTTACTTTTTAGTACAAATTGTCTGTGTTGTGTTGTGTTTGTTGCGGTCTTATGTTGTATTTATAGGGCGTTGAAGCTTGTTGTTTTGGAAAGGGTCAAAGACAAAAGTTCAAAATTATTGAGAGACTTGGCTTTAAATTCTAGACTAAATCATTAAATTATTTTTTTGTACTGGATGTGCTTATAAAAATGAAATAAAAAAATTCTTATTAGTTAGACATGGTTGAAATGTCGATAACATGTGCTCAAAGACTTTTTGGCTATTCATTTAGATTACCACCTTTGGTTTTTGTTAAATGCAGATCGCTATTTCATTCAAACTACAAAAGTACTAGATGTGACCCATAATTTCTATTTTAAGAGTTGGATCATATACCTAGATTGGTAAAAAAAAATGTAAAGGATCATATAAGTTGCTTAAAATTCAGGAATGTTAACATCGAATGCGATCATTGTTGATCGAGGAAAAAAAAATCCTATTTCATACTACCAATCTCATTTGGCACGCTTTTTCACCATGACAAGATTGGTGATAGAAGTGAGCCTTATGGGGTTTACACCAATTACGACGTAATCACTGTCATTTCTATAGAGATAAGAAAAGAAAAATCTTAAGAATTTGATGAAAAAGAAAATTTTCATACGCAAACGTTTAGCACGTCGTTGTCGTAGTTTGAAACGATGATTATTTTATAGTATAGTCAAAACACAACCGAAGAACATTTAAGACTTGGTAGATATCATGGTCACATAAGTTATAAATTTAAGAGTAGTCTGACTTGGTAACTAGTCGAAAAAAACCCATATTATTGGTTCATAAGGCGAAAGAACTTTTCAAACTTGGATATGCAGCCAAGAAAGTTGTAAGAGTTGGTTGCTTAACCCAAAAATTATCTATAAAAATAAGAATTGGTAAAAGGATGACTTTGGTTAGTAGTAGTTTAAAGGAAACTATTAGAAACTTTGATGAAACTTGTATAACAAGTAACGCAAATGTAAGACTTTGTTGAAGAACCCAAAAAGTTAACCAAAAACCCGAATTATTAGAAAGAATTTAGTGTGCTAACAAAGCCCAAAAGTTTATTTGATATGTGTCTAGTCCGGTTAGCTTTAACTATATATAGCCAATAGGGTTTTCATATGTGTTTGGTACTCTATAAAACTGTATAGTTAAGTTATATACAACTGTAAAATGACAAAATTCTCTTAGTTGTGAATTCATTGATGTTTATATAACTTAGGTGTATCACGGGACTATTAACTAGAATGTTTTTATAACTTTACATGTATAACAAATTAGCTGGTATACCCTAGCGGTACCATGTGGTGTGTGAAATGTTCACCAACATGTCGCGTGTTCAAGATTTTGTGAGACACAAGTGCAATGTTTTTGCATTTTATAAGTGAAATCTGTAAATTAGTTTGTATGTGGTCACTCATGGATTATACCAAAGTATTGATGTAACCTCAGTATATTTACCACTCTCTTGAGCCACAATCATATCACTCACGATAAGGACAAGGCCTCTCACAAGAAAGCCTTACAATTCTAAGTCTCACACATTCATTGGTTGTAAACCCAATGGAGTATGGTCATGAGCCACACATGGATTATACCCAAGTATTGATGTAACCTTAGTATATTTACCACTCTCTTGAGCCACACACGGTTTAACAAATAGTATGGTCATGTTATGACCAATGGAGTACTAACTATGTACCCTCATAGTCCTTTTAAACAAATTTGACCCATCAAATACTCCACCCAGTTTGGATTTTAGCATACACATTCCTATACGATTCTGAGTTTCTTTCATGCGTAGACATATTGAAAGCATCACGTTGGTCTGTGTTGATGAAGGGATAAGATGGAACAAAATGCTTCCAATCAAGGCCAACATTAATACTTGGTGCCCATATTTTGATAGACTTCTAATTAACTCGTTGCAACTTGGATGATTGGAGTATTGATAATAACTCAACGCATTGCCGAGTTTCTGATAATAGTGTGGAATCATCCCAGCATCTTTGTGTAGACTATTCAGTTGCTTCCTCTTTGTGGCGGATGGCGGTCACATCTTGGTGGAATCTTGATGATTATCCCATTTTTCTGCCTAACCTTATCC
>LBNU01018724.1:2009-26064 GCA_014162995.1 Artemisia annua
AGAATGCAGATATCCACATAGAGGTATTAGAATTATTAGCTTAAGATGCTACCATGTCATATATAAAGGGTGTATTCGATTCCATAGGCTCAAGAGTAGAGAGAAGAAGGGCAAAGAGGAAGGAGCATAGTCATAATTAGCTTAAGTTAGTTGGTCGAATTTATGTAATTTCAGTTTTTAAGTTGTTAAAATTACTTTTTAAAAGCTTGTACTCTGTTTCTATAGTGTAATTTGGATCTTTTAGTAATCAAAAATCTCAAGGTTTCAGTTCATTCAGTGTTTACAATTTCATTTCAAATCTTGTTTTAGCTTTAATGTTGCTTTAAGCTTAATGTCACTGTGTCATAGCTCACATTTAGGTTAATAGTAATCATAGAATAACATAAAAGATAAAAATTCCAGAAAATAAAAAATAAGGGTACTTTGCATTTGACTGTGGAAGCTTTTGGAAGTTGCTAACATGGAGGGAAGATGGACTTTTACTAGTTATCTTGATAAATAGGAGTTGGTTGAGCATAAAGAAGCTCTAGTAAAGTAGAGTAAGGTCCGATTTACAATTTTCTATAATTTCCAAGTTTTAGTGTAAATTTCAATTCAATGTATTGTGCTTATCTTATGCTAATCTCTGTGCTTTTGGTGCTTTTAGCGAGTTAATTAGTGATATTATTAACTTAAAATCTCAAGGTTACTTCATTAGTTTTCATAATTGCTTAAATTCCATTTTTCCCTGCCAAATAGCATACAATCATATTTGTGTAATTGTGACTCAAAACCTGTGTTTCTATGCTTGTTATAGCTCATTTTACACCTTATAAGTGTTGGAAATCAGTTGCATAACCTAAATCAATCATTTGCTTTGAAACTTAAACTCAGTGAGTTAGAGGAATGTTTGGATTTGCTGTCATGTCTGTGTTTTAGTGTGCATTAGTTGTGCTCAGTGTTGTTTCATGCTTTAGGTGTAACTTAGAATATTTTTTTTTTGGGAACATAAAATTCAGTGTTGTTTGAATAAAAGTCAAAATACTCTTATCTCATTTCATTAGTAATCTGTTAAAGTTTTTGAGTCCAAAATACTCAAATCAAGTAATCATAAAATTATAAAGTATAGGAAATATGGCATTATAAAATTCAATAAAAAAAGATTAAATTGTAGATACACACATAATATAATAATAATCAAAAAGAAATCTCAAGATCAAAAATCTCAACAAAGCGTCAACCTTTGGTTCATATAATCAAAAAGTAAAGTTTATCATGTTCCAATAAATGGATTTTCTTTGTGATAACATAGGGTTTTAATAAAAGATATAGAGAAAATCTAAACCAATTGAAATTGTTTTGTGATATTTTGTTAGATGTTTACATATTTCAAAAAGAAATCAAGAAAGATAAAGAAATCATTTTGCTCACAAAAATTGGCCTTGTACTTTGCCTAAGAGAAGAATGAGCTATTTTATCTATAAGTGCCACAGTTTTTGTCCCTACTTCATAAGCTACACAGGGCTTATTAGTGACCCCACTGCATGAATCTTGGCTTTTTTGGAAACGCCCATAAGCCTCATTTACAAGCCCCAATTCTCTTGTTTTGCTTTCCAAAACATTTAATAGGTCTGCCTAGTTCCATTTAGTTTGTCAAAATTTACCTGTTTCAAGTAGTCAGTGGTAAACACCCATCTTCATAAGCCTTCACACAGAGCTTATTAGTGGGCCCCCACCTTGATTTCCTGGCTTTTTTGGAAAGCCAAAGCAACCATAGTTCTAGTTCTAGGCCTTATTTTGGGTCTTTTAACTCATTTGATAAGCTGAATCAAGCCCAACAAAAAACTTGCCAGGCCTGGTTTGTCCACTGTGGTTCTTGAGATCTGACTATATCTTATGCTTTTGGTTATCCAGTGTGCTTTTCTTGTACCTTTGGCTTTTAATTATCATGTTTATATAAGTTGTTTGTAGCATTATTCTACATTTTGGATCACTGTGTGGCTTATTTTTAGCTTTTGCCTTGCTAGTTTGACCAAAGTCAAACTGTCAAGCAAAAGCCTTGCCATAGTGCTTATTTTTAAGTTTCTTAAAAAGTGTTTTTACAGTGTTCTTTTCAGTGTAAAAACAAAGTTCCAAACAGAAAATCAAAAATAATCACTTTTTAATAAAAGTGATAGTTCTATTTAATATTTTTAATTTTCATTTCTCTTTTTTGAAATTTAGCTTAATAATATTCTGTTTTTATAATTTTTTTAAATTAGTTTTGTCACCCTTAAGTATTTGTAGTAATTTTCTCAGATTTTCTTTTGCCATTTAGTATTTATTAGATTTATATTAGTTTTTATTTAGTAATTAATTAAAACTGTTAATTAATTAAATCTGTATAAATTTTCTACAGTAGTACTTTTTTATGTTTTTCCTGTAATCCTTGCATGATTTTAGTTGTAGTAAATTTTTCTAGAATTTTCACTGTTCATTTGGTAATTTTTAGATTTAATATTAATTAAAACAGTTTAATTAGAAACCAAAAAGAAATTAAGATAGTTGTTAAATTTAATATATTTTCATTTTTATAATCTTTCCTAGTTACTAAGTTAATTTAGAACCTGTAAAAATTATCTTTGTAATTTTCTTTTTTCATTTCTCATTTGTTTCTCTTTTAAATAAGTTTAATTAGGTTTTAAATAATTAATTAGTTTATTTTATCAAAAAATCACAAAAAGACAAAAATATTTCTTTTTAATTTATAAATATTTTAAGTCATTTTAGGTTTTTAAGAAATCTTTGTAATTTTCTAAAGTTAAATTTGTAATAAAAATCTTTTTAGGATTAATATAAATAGTTTTTAAGTAAATTAAAATAGTTTATATTAAATAGTTAATATTAAATTAGTATAATATTAATAAAATATTTTATTTTTTTAGATTTTAATTTTCTTTAAATTATAAGTTTCAAAATTTTCATTTTACACCCTTGAAGTTTGGAACTTGTCATTTTTAGCCCCTGTAGTTTAGAAGTTGACACTTTTAGTCCCTGTATTTTGCTTAATTGCATTTTGTGTTATATATTTGTCATATCTGTAATTGTGCATTCTCATTTTCAATTCCAAGCAATCAGTAGTGTAAAATCAATCCAATTCTTAATCTGGTTACTTTTCCTGATCACTCTTCCCATAAACGTTTTTCCAAATACAATTTCAACCTCGTTGGGACTTTAACGACCCGGGGAAACACTGTACTCTCCAGGAATTCATTGAATCTGGTCTTAAGCTTTCAGGGTTTATTTGTTACGGTTAGCCATTCACAAGTGGCTAGCTTGAGTGACAATACCTGTCGGTTTTGAGACCAATCACCCTTCTTCTTTCGTCTAACGACCGTTAGTGACCGTTAAGTGTTTATTTGTGAAAATAATAATTATTCATAACTAAATATAATAATTATTAATCATTGAAACTCATACGTAATGTGTGCAATCCTGAAGTCTCGTGTTCGAATCCGGTCATATCACATTAATATATATACGTAAAACTAACAGCTCCCACTCGGATATATATTAATGTAATAATGACATTGGTTAGTCTAGCATAACACCCCAATGCCCCCAGAACGACCCTGAGAGTGGTTTCCTGGAAAAACCTTTTGATGAATCATCATCATACTTATCCTTTTGTTTCTAATACTACGTTAATATGGATATGGATCTAAGTCATTCCATTATTAACTTTCTGTTTCTCGTTATTTATAATTGAGCAAGATTACCAAATCATCTGAACGTATTCCAGATAGATCTTGGGTACGGCCGTACAAACATCTTGTCAACCCTACGAGGGGCCCAGCAGTATTATACTTTAAAACAAATTTGAAGGAACAAATTCTTTCTTGACTACAAGCATAACCCATGAACTTTGCATCACTTCTGAAAATAGCCCTTATAACCACCAGTTACGGATAGCGTTAGACCACCTTATAGAAAATGAGCTACATCCACAGCAATTATCTGGTATCTCAAGTCTGAGGACAAATATTCATGATTTACTTTAATGACAAAGATCCATAAAGTATAATCATGCAGTTGGGATCTGTCCTATATTTAATTTATTCAACTTATTGAATATCATGTGAATTTGGCATGTCCTACGCATTAATATACTTAAGTATATTCTACAAATACTCAGATTTGTCTTAATTCAATGATATTCCGATATCCTTGATTGACAACCGACTTATTTAGAATAACATAAGTTATTCATGGATTTAAACATGCAAATATATGATACAATCTATTATTGATGAAAACAAACGTACCTAGTACTTTAATTCATTATTAAATAATAATTGCTTAACATCCCTTGACCCTTATCCAAATACTAAATAGATCAATGCATGATAATTATAGTTAATGAATTATTCCTCAAGTCATGACAGTCATACTTGTTTGTCAAAGTATAATTTCAATTAACCGTTGATCTATCGGAATTTTGAGAATACTTATTTCAAGAATTCAATAAATGAATTTCTTATATGTGTTAACACACATCTTGATATTGACATAATATTTCATAAGGTGCGTGACATCCTCAACCACCTATTTATGTCAATCATCTTTTATACTTCCAAAGTTAAAGTATTTTTATTCTTTAATGTATAATGCAACTATGCTCTTAGTTGAGCACATCTAGTTGGCATGGTCATCATTAAGGATACCATAACTAGAATTGAGTGTCATCTCAATTAAACTAGCATTATTGTATACAAACCACAATATGCTCTTTTTAACATCCGTAAACTTTGAACAGTTGTAACGTTTGGTGCCTACCAAAACCTCAAGTTTGTTTGGCAATGACAATTACTCAATAATTTCCGTATGTATATTGATAGAATCTGGGAGCAACTCCAGGCTGTGGAATGCGATTCTAAATCAAAATATATTCCTTTTGAATATTTATTACAACTTTCAATCAATGTTGTCAAATCATCTTTTATTAAAGCATGATACAACAATATCAATACATAACATGATGTACATGATGAATCTACAAGTCAGACTTAGATTTCATTCATGTTCTATCTTTATCAAAAGATATGTATCCATTTTTCAAATGATATAATCCCACTATACGTTATAAGTCATTGATCAACTCATTGACTTTATGTATATATTTTAATAAAAAACATAACAAGTTAACGCCCTACTTTATATTATAAGTCTTGTATTAATTAAAAGACTTCATGTTTGTGACTTTACAAAGAAAACATAAACATGTATAACTAAAGTAGTTATGAACACCTCTTCTTGGTTTCATTAATAATTTCAAGTTAATCTACTACTCCATCTATTTATGTCATTCTGTGAATACATAAACATTTAATTGAAGTAGTCTTTGTTATCTTATTGACACATGTTCTATTAGATGTCTAATTTCAAAACTGTAAATTATCATAGTTCCATTACATCAGTTGATCTGCTAGTAATGAAAGTATGAAATTTACCTTTCCATTGTAATCTAGTTCAAGTTCTCACATGACGTAAATTGCAGTTTCAAGTGTTTCTTGAATTAGATTTAAATCATATCTTTATGAGTTGTTTCTTGCACACAACTAAAGATTTCTCCCACTTGTGCATTCAACAACCTCATTTAACAAATAAACAACACAACACATGTTTGTTTATGTGATCAATATGATCGTGTCATAGATATTAGCAAGTAGATGTAGGACTACTTTATTTATTAAGGAAATGCCCATAACTATCCTTAAAACATAAGTGTCTACAATTAGAAAGTAATTATCTTGAAGATAATCTGGGTTACTACACAGAAAATAAAGCTTGTAGCTCCCACTGAATTATAGAACATTACAATAACTCCATATTCATTAATAAGAACACAACACTCCCACTGAATTTGACAACATTGTAAGTGTTTCATAAATCAGTGAAAGAAAATATTGTGGTTATAACTTTCCTACACTTTTGAATGTCCATACGTAACAATTACTTATACATTAAAGAGTGTATTCTAGTACGTAAATGATGGACTAACCATCAAATGCTATTAACTTCAAAAAATTGGGCATGCAATTTCTTCCTTAATAGGTCTACCATCCCCTACAATGGTATGTAGTACCTCTAAAGGGTTAAAGCAACAACTATTAGATAAAATATCCTAGTTTGCCTTTACTACCTTTTGCGGTAATTAGTCTAGCTTCTAATGTAATAACTTATTAAATGTTATACCTATTTCCAGTTAACCAAATGCCATATTTGTTATCAAAGAATTCAATCACCAAAGGAGGGTAATGAAATTTTTATGGAAATAAGATGCGCAATTCTCTTAACTATTAAAGTTTGCTATGAGTTATATTAGAATTTAGATAATTCTAATGTTCCTATCAAACCTTTCTCATTCATGAAAATGAATAGGATTGAGTCTCACACTTCTTTCATGGAAAGGAGACTAGGTTTATTCTTTTAGTAAAGTTGACTCTAGCCAAAAACCCTTATGGGTGTAGATCAATTTATCAATAACAGAATAACCCACGTTTACGGTTCAATGTTGCATTAATACATTTAAAAGAATTATAAAATTCAATTTTTAGTATTTTCGATAATTAATCTTTCAAGAAAATTAAATACCCATGGTTCATAAACATATAACCATTTAATTTCCATTGAAAATTAGGATCCAAATTGACATAGTTTCATCACATCAGTTGATCTGCTAGTGATGAAAGCATTCAATAAGGTACGAGTCGAACCTCAATTTCCAATATACAAATTGCAATTCCTAGAACGATGGGATTTACATATTTGCCAACTTCAGTTGCAATGTAAGCATGTTTTATCCCCATCTTATGCCTTGAGCCCAAGCTCTCACTTTACTCAATTTAAGTCGTCTAATTAAAAAAACATGTAAATTCCATAATTCCATTACCCCAGTTGATCTGCAAGTAATAGAATTATGAATTTACCTCTCCATTGTTAATCTAGTCCAAGTTCTCACATGACCCGGATTTTACAATTTCAAGTGTTTTTTAATTAGATGGCATTGACTCAATTTAAAGGGTAGTAGTTTTGATGTGTGTAATCAAAAAATATGTACAAAGATGTCATGCATTCATCTTTGTATCATAGGTTTCATAAATCAAAAAACTTTTACATATTCGTTTCTTTACATGAGCACAAATCAACAAAGTTTTAATTGAGGCGTTGAGTAAATTACAACATTGCCTTAAGAAGCTTCGTACTAACAATGGTAATTCAATATGACACACAGGCGAGCGCAGAAATTTCGTAGGAGCGAATCTCTTAAAAAACTTGTTTTCACTTATGCCCACTTTATAGTTTGTCACGTTGTGATCCATTTTAGTACCGTCGCATCAATCAATTAAAAGTTTAAGATTTTTAAAGCTCAAAACATGATTTTACCATTATTAAGTCCTGTTTATAATTTTATTATGAAATTACCCTTTTGTTTACTATCATGTCACATACATATATAAACAAATACGCAATTAACTAAAAAAATAAACAACTTAAATAAAGAACATGCAAAATAAATCAATTAATACACACAATTGATTTGACATACACGATTTTATGGGGTCTTCCCAATTTTAGGTCTTTCCTAATTACATAATTAATTAATTTTTAGTAAATAAACAAGTCTTGACAATTTTATTACTAAAACCCTAATTAATAATTATAAATCGCATAATATAGCATGAAATCTCAATTAGCACGTAACAATTACTACAAAATCATCATAATCCATGACAAAACATGCACGTTTTCATCATGGATTCCCACATAGCACTTATTATTAACAATAATCAAGTCCAAGATCGCATATCAATTAATGACATATAGCACATATTCATTAAAATCCACATAAAAGATTACATGCAACCTACGATTTCTACAAGTTTTATAAAAACTAAAACCCTAATAAAATTAATAATAGGGATCGACCTATATTAGTGAAAAAATTAGGGTTTACAAAATTTTAAAAACTTTAGAACACCATAAACATGTAATAATCATAAACGATTCAATTTTATGTGTTTCGGTAATTAATTACAACGTATTAACCTGGCTCATGATGCCACTGTTGGAATTTGATAATCATAACAATTATATAATCAAGTAAACATTATAAAAGCATGCAGCGGAAGTAGATCATAATACATGTAATAATAATTAACCGAATATAAGGATATGCGTACCGTTGTGATTTTTAGCAAGAACAAGAAATCAAGAATCAAGAACATGATAAACCCTAAATTAGGGTTTATGTAATTCGACTACTCCTTAGTCGAATAGGGAAAAGATCACTAACAGAAATATGTTAGTCCTTCGTTCTTGTACACACGTATTAGTAGCGTTTCAATGTGAAAAGCTAGGTTCTTGATCACAAACAATTAAACACAATATTGAGTTTAGAAGATCGCGTAGGAACCCTAGAAGGGTGTAGTTGATCAACTAAACACGAATGGTTTGAGCTTAGGAAATCTAGTAGGAACCCTATAAGGGTGTAGTTCGATTCCTAGGCTCAAGAGAAGAGAAAAAGAATGTTGTGATTGCTAGTGAATCAAGGGATGAGAAGAATGAATACAAGGGGTCATGTATTTATACTATTCTCAATCTTGGAGCACAAGACAACAACCCTAAACCCCTTTGGGTTGGGTTTCGGCCGGCATAGCCCAAGGAGGGTCCATCCGGATCCTTCTTGTCAACTATTTGCATTCGAGCCCTTCTTCTTTCGTCTAACGACCGTTAGTGACCGTTAAGTGTTTATTTGTGAAAATAATAATTATTCATAACTAAATATAATAATTATTAATCATTGAAACAAATACGTAATGTGTGCAATCCCGAAGCCTCGTGTTCGAATCCGGTCATATCACATTAATATATATACGTAAAACTAACAGAACCTTACCATTACCAACATGCAGATGATGCAGGGCGTCATTGCCAATGTATGCCTTTGAGTTGTAAGTGCTTGTTAAATTAGAGGTAACATGGTTGTTCGCACCTATGTCTGCATTCCAAGCTTCAATTGAAGAAGCGCAAGAAACGTTGGATGTTGGTCGAGCACGAATATTGGATGGGTCACAATTAGGGCATTGTAGGATGTGTCCATTACCACAATGATTGCATGTGCCATATACTGTTTTAGGATTAGATGCCCATTTTAAGTGAAGATTACCACTATGGTTGTGGTTGTAGTTACCACAAAATTTACCAGTTCTATGATTGTCATAGTTATTATTGTGAGATGGTTGTTAACTATAAATGCTTGTAAATCTAATGGTCTTGTGGGCATGAGCTTAAAACCAATCAATTGAGCAATCAAACAAAGTTAATTGATTACTTGTTATTGAGTGAGAGGTGAAGTCATTGTGAGTTTCTTTCAACTTGAGTTGATTGTTGTTGACCAAGGTGATCTATGTTGACTTTTTTTTGGGGGAGGGGGGGGGATGTGGACCCATGTGGACCCGTTTCCCTAGCTAAGGGAAAAAAGAAACAGACCCTAACTCCGCTCCCTAACTGATGGTCGGTATAGTTTGGTAATCAATTCGAGTTCCAAATCAGCAAACATAATGATTAGACTAATGCCTCGTGTTTAACGCAATTCCTGAAACAAAGGGACGCCAATCCAACGGTAACTCAGTTGATGAGAACAAGGTCAAATAAAAAAAATGGAGGTCAATTAGCGTATCATGTTTCATAAAACATACCATGAAAATAATAATAATAATAATAATAATAATAATAATAATAATAATAATAATAATAATAATAATAATAATAATAATAATAATAATAATAATAATAATAATAATAATAATAATAATAATAATAATAATAATAATAACAATAATAATAAAGCTAGTTCGTTCACTTTACCCATATATTCAAAGAATTGCTTGAACACATACAACGTCCTTGTTACGAAACAACACATCTAAACCATTTACTTTAAAAATCAACAACAGATCATGGATTATATACTCTCGTTTGCGTGTCCCAATTAATCACTAGTGTCACCAGAATTATCAAGTAGTGGTGAAGGTGAGCCGAAAGTTTGTTGCACCACAGTGTCCGTAGTTGCATTTCCCACTTGTTCACCGAAATTTTGCAACCCGTTAGAATTTCCATTTGTTCCAGCACCTGTGTAAATGCCCTTACATTATTTGTTATGATTAACAAAAAGTATATGAATAACCTCAAAGTTTTGATTGTGAAACACTTTGAAACCAAATATTTGTTATTACTACAGGAAGCAATTGCTAAACATGTCGTAATACATATTATGGTTTTATAAAAATAAATGCTATATATTAGGAACAAGAAAACTCTTGGGAAATGTTAGTTATTAGTTTATTTCTACAAGTATAGTAAAATCTAACCTGTAATAACTGGCTTGTTTGGTTTCATTTTCCTACGGCGTAAAATGATAAAAACACCCGCGGCAACCCAGATAAGGAAGAAGGCCGGGATGGACGGATGGTAATGCCTAGCACTACTGGTAGAGTGCTACTCTTCTTGCTTTTGGCTACACTGGTGCTACCTGGTGACGAATCGGTACCCGGAGAACTAGAGCAAGGCTTACCAGTTGTACATAGCAAAGGATTTCCATCAAGACTATTCATAAAATGAAAAATAAATTTCAATACATAAGACAACAACAACTTTTATAAAAAACATGGAATATTTTCAATAATGCTTCATTTATAACTAAAACACAATTACAAAAAGTGTATAAGAATTATCTTACCTTAATTTTAGATTTTTGTTCTGTGATAGTGAAGTGGGTATGGGTCCGCTAAATTGGTTATTAGCCAAATTTCTACCCAAAAAAAAAAAAAAGATCAGAAGCAGATAAGCATTTTAATAAGTAGTTACTGTTTAAACAGTATCCTTAAAAAAATGCCTGAAGCGACAACATTAAAATGTATGTCAAAATTTATGAACACTTTACTGGTACGATATTACTTACAATTGTTGAAGTTTAGGCATTGTGCCAAGGAAACTAGGAATTGTTCCAGTCAATCTGTTGGCGTGCAAATCACTAAAAGCAAAAGAATCAATTAAAAGAAGATATTTAAAATTACTTCNGACAACATTAAAATGTATGTCAAAATTTATGAACACTTTACTGGTACGATATTACTTACAATTGTTGAAGTTTAGGCATTGTGCCAAGGAAACTAGGAATTGTTCCAGTCAATCTGTTGGCGTGCAAATCACTAAAAGCAAAAGAATCAATTAAAAGAAGATATTTAAAATTACTTCAAATTTCAAGTTAAACATGGCAAAAGCATATAAAATTGTTGGTTACGTTGTTTATAATCCATTAGAACTGAAAACCAACATTAGCTAGCTGCACTGATTTCTTATCGTTGAACAACTTTAGCAAATTAAACTCACATTATTTCAAGAGCATACATAGAGCTGATGTCTGGAAGTGAACCGGAAAGATTGAAACTATCAAGATACCTGCAAAATTTGAATATCCACATAATTTAATTGGGATTTTTTTTCTTGACAAAAATATATAACAAAATTGTGAAAAGGCTAGTTAATTTATTGCTTACAATGAGATAACACGAGCCATAGCATCATTGCTGCAGTTGAGCCAGTCCCATGAATAAAGTGCTGGAAGGCATGGGTCGCCACTCCATCCTCCTAACACGTCGAATGTGTTTTGTAACAATGTTAAGGCTGCAACTGTTTTTTCATTCAAAAGAAAAATTAGTTTTGTTGGAAATAAGGTCTTATGTGCTTATTGAATAATCTGATATTTGCTTATTTAAGTTTGTTTATTTTGCAGTTTAACAATTGTATAGTAGAAGGACTCAAAGTGAAAGATATTCAAGGGAGATACTAACTTTGGGAGCTAAGAGGCAAGTTTGCTAAAGTTGAAGGAGTTGACTTGTAGAGACCAAAATAGAGTCGGTGGAGGCATTATATAAAGAAAAAAGACAAGATAGAGTCTCATAACTCTATCTCTCATTATCTCTCTAAAACCTCTCTGCGTTCTTTATTCTCTTGAAACCCTAGTTTTGTATCTGATCATCTTGATCATATATAAGTTGTTCTGCTGTGTTGATACTTGATTGAGATCAAGTATTTAGTATTTGTTATTGTTATCTGTTTGAGAACAGATTGTTGAGATTGTAAACTTGATTTGATATTAATAAAACTGCTTTTATAACCATTAGATTCAGATTTTCTTCATGGTATCAGAGCCAGGTTGCTCTGAAAAACGATTTTGAAAAATTAAAGTTTTATAAAATTTGGGGGGTTTTTTAATTTCTTGGTTTATTCTTTAATTAATTTGTGTTAATTGATAGATCTGGTCACTAATTACATAGATCTAAAAGTTTTTTTGAAAACGCCTAATTTTTGAGAAAATTAGGGTTTGGGAAATTTGGGGCTTTTGTGATTTAAAGGTTCCTAAGGTCGATTAAATATCTTTAATCGATAGATCTGGTGATTTGGTTACGATTGGAAGTGGTTTTGGTGATTTGCCCTAATTCTGAAAATTAGGGTTTGGTGGATCTTGGTTCTTGGATCTGGGTCGTGCTGTGTTTCTGCTATATCCCTAGACTAAGTGAATCTAAGGTATAGTAGGGCTGTTATTCCACTGCTGCTTATTACTTTGCGTGCTCTGTAACACCTCTCACTCTCTTTCTTTAATTTCAGCTCTTTATTTCCTGTTTAGTGACGGGAGTAGGATTTGAGGTTGTTGGAAGTTGATATTTTTTGTGGTGTTTGATCTTGTTGACTGGTTTCTTGTTGTGTTTTATTTGTTTGTTGTTTTTTTTGATTGATTGTGCTTGTGTGCGCCCTTGACCTACCACTTTAGTGGCAAGGAAAGTCTGGGAACTACTTTCTCATTCTTTATATTGGGTGCTTGTGATTGTTATTTGATAACATGGCTTCTATACATGATTATACAGATGATGAATATGAATATGAACCTGATAATAATGTAACTTTAATCAGCAAACTAGACTTAAGTCACCCTTCACATTTACATCCTAATGATTCAGCTTCATTAACTGTTGTTTCTATAAAACTAAAAGGGACTGAAAACTATAATGTTTGGTCATGTGCTATGCTTTTAGCCCTTGAGGGAAAAAATAAAATTGGATTTATTGATGGTACATGTAGAAGGTCTAATACTGATGAAGTTTTGGGTAGACAATGGGACAGGGTTAATGCTGTTGTTTTAGGGTGGATTTTAAATTCCATCTCTGAAGAATTATTTCTTGGGCAAATTTTTTCAAAAAGGGCAAGTGATGTTTGGAATGAGTTAAAAGAAACTTTTGATAGGGTTGATGGGTCTGTGACATTTAATTTACATCATAAGATACACTCTTTAACTCAAAATGGTACTACTATTGCTGAATATTTTAACAAATTGAGTACTCTTTGGAAAAAATTTGATGCTATGATTCAATTACCTAGGTGCACTTGTCATGCTGCTGATGATTTTAAAAAGCATAATCAACTTATGAAACTAATGCAATTCTTAATGGGCTTAGATGATACTTATACGCAAATAAGAAGTAACATCTTATCTAGAGATCCATTACCTGATGTTAAGGGTGCTTATGCTATCATTAGTAGTGATGAGTCACATAGGAATATTGTTTCTGGAAGTTCTAGCAGAACTCATAATTCTGCTTTCACTTCTAGAGTTGTTAATCAGACCAATCAATCTGCTAGACCTATTAATCAGACTAATAATCCTACTGCTAATTTTAATAAAGTGTCTGATAATAGGAGGAATAATGGTTCTAATCTTGTTTGTGAACACTGTGGTTTTAATGGTCATACTCAAGACAGATGTTTTAAATTGATTGGTTATACTAAAATTTTTGGAAAAAAGACTAATAACAATAGATCTGGAAAAAAGTTTTCAAACAATAATTCTATTGGGTCTAGTTCTTCTTCTGGTTTTACAGATGAACAATTATCTACTTTCATTTCTCTCATCAAAGATAACTCTTTAACTGGAAAGAATGTGCAGGCCAATATCGCAGGTACTATTTTTAACAACAGTAAGATCTTTAATCAAAACTTTAACAAGTTTTTCTGTTCTAATAATAATCTTCATTCAAAAACAGTTTTTAGTAGTAAAGTTATTGATTCTGGTGCTAACCAACATATGACTTACTCAGATAAAGAATTAGTCAATGTTATAGACTTTTCACATCTTAAAATAAAGGTGGGACATCCTAATGGGACTGAAGCCTTTATTTCTAAGATTGGAAATCTCAATTTGTCTAATTCTTTAACTCTGTATGATGTTTTGGTTATACCAGAATACTGCATTACTCTAATATATGTTCATAAACTTGCTAAAGATAATAAAGTATTGGTTGCTTTTGATGAGAGTAAATGTTATTTTTTGAATCAGGATTTGAATCAGCTGAAAGTGCTGGGGACTGGTAATCAGTCTGGTGGGTTATATTATTTCAATAATGGAGGTATTTCTTTCCAAAATAATAATATTTCAGTTTTAAAAACCAATCTTTCTCATTATGAATGGCACTGCAGGCTTGGTCATCCTGCAGACCATGTTCTAAATGTTTTAAAATCAGATTTAAAGTTTGATTCTAAAGAGCAAAACTATGCTTGTGAAATCTGTCAAAGGGCTAAACAAACTAGAGAACCTTTTCCATTAAGTGATCATACTACTTCTGTTTTAGGAGAAATAGTGCATTTAGATCTTTGGGGACCTTATAAGGTTGCTAGTAGAGAAGGATATAAATATTTTTTGACTATTGTGGATGATTACACTATAGCTCTTTGGGTGTATTTAATCAAAACAATTTCATAAAAAAGTCAAATGTTTTAGAAGTGATAATGGAACTAAGTTTGTTAATCAACATTTTCATAAGTTTTGTGAAACAAAAGGTATCACCCATCAGACCTCTTGTGCATATACTCCACAACAAAATGGTATTGCTGAGAGGAAACATAGGCATCTTTTGAATGTGGCTAGATCCCTTCTGTTTCAGGGGGAATTCCTCTTTGGTTTTGGACTGAGTGTATTCTTATTGCCACTTTTCTTATTAACAGATTGCCTACCTCTGTGCTTAATGGGAAATCTCCTTATGAAATGATATATAATAAGAGGCCTACTCTCTGTGATTTGAGAATGTTTGGTTGTTTGTGTTTTGCTACTATTGTTAATAATCATGGCAAGTTAAGTAGTAGATCTGAAAAATGTGTGATGATGGGGTATTCTAACTCTAGAAAATGACATAGGTTATATAGTCTTGATAAGCATCAGTTCATTTTTTCTAAGGATGTCAAATTCTTTGAATCCATATTTCCTTTTAAGGATTCTACTACTGATAAGAACAAAAATGATTCTGAAAATGTTTTCAAAGACTTAAATCATTTGAATTTTTTTGATGTTGAAACCCCTGAACTACCCAATGATGAAAAGAGAGTAGACCCTGATCTGAATAGTGACATTATGTCATAAAGTGAAGGTGGCTACTCTCCTTTATCTGGTAGAGACCCTATTACTGACCAAAATAGTGATAGTGTTTTTGCTGATGAGGATGAGATGGTTGCTACACTTGAAGAAAATAATAATTCTGAGGGTAATTTGAATCAAAATTCAAATTCTCTAGTTCAGGAAGAAGTACCTTTGAGAAGGTATTCTAGAACTTATGTTTTTCCAAAAAATTGTAATGATTTTGTTGTTAAGTCTAAGGTTAAGTATGGAATTGAAAAATTTGTCAATTATTCTAAACTTAACTCTAGAAATTATTGTTTTGCTGTTCAATTGAACAAAAATCATGAACCTAGAAACTATTCTGAAGCTTCTAAATCTATCTATTGGACTGATGCTATGAATAATGAAATTGAGGCTTTGTATAGGAATGATACTTTTGAGATCACTATCTTACCTCCTGGTAGAAAAGCTATAGGAAGTAAGTGGGTGTTTAAAATTAAATACAAGTCTGATTGAGAGATAGATAGATATAAAGCTAGACTAGTTGCTAAAGGGAATAATCAANTGTTCAATTGAACAAAAATCATGAACCTAGAAACTATTCTGAAGCTTCTAAATCTATCTATTGGACTGATGCTATGAATAATGAAATTGAGGCTTTGTATAGGAATGATACTTTTGAGATCACTATCTTACCTCCTGGTAGAAAAGCTATAGGAAGTAAGTGGGTGTTTAAAATTAAATACAAGTCTGATTGAGAGATAGATAGATATAAAGCTAGACTAGTTGCTAAAGGGAATAATCAAAAAGAAGGAGTAGATTATGAGGAAACTTTCTCTCCTGTTGTTAAGATGGTCACTGTTAGATGCTTGCTTAATATTGCAGTTCAAAATGATTGGTCTATTTTTCAACTTGATGTTAACAATCCATTTCTTTATGGTGATCTTGATGAAACTGTGTACATGAAATTGCCAGAAGGGTTTTTCTTTGAAGGTGATAACAGAGTATGCAGGCTTAAAAAGTCTTTATATGGATTAAAGCAAGCCCCTAGACAATGGAATGCTAAACTCACTTATGCTCTTATTGAAAATGGCTTTGTTCAAAGTAAAAGTGACTATTCTTTATACACTAAGTCTAAAAATGGTGTGTTTATTGCTTTACTTGTCTATGTGGATGACATTATTGTTACTGGGAATAATGTTGATGAGATAAACAAATTCAAAGAGTTTCTTAAAACAAAATTTATGATTAAAGACTTAGGCAAACTTCAATATTTTCTTGGTATTGAAGTTGCAGATACTGAAAAGGGAATTTGTTTAAATCAAAGGAAATATTGTTTAGATTTGTTGAGTGAATATGGTATGCTTGGTTGTAAACCTTCTAAAACACCTTTGCAATCTAAGCTTGTCATTTCTAATCAAGCTACTGATAATGATCCTTTACTTGATAATATTACTGATTATCAGAAGCTTATGGGTAAACTTATTTACTTAACCAATACTAGACCTGATATTTCTTATGCTGTTCATTGTTTGAGCCAGTTTATGCATTCACCACTTAAGTCACATCTCAGAATAGCATTTAAGATACTTAGGTATCTAAAAGGTGCTCCATGTTTGGGTATTCATATTACTAAGAATTCTGGTATGTCTCTTCTTGCTTATTCTGATGCTGACTGGGCTAAATGCATTGTGACTAGAAGATCAGTCACTGGTTATTGAGTTTTCTTGAATGGGTCTTTAGTATCTTGGAAAAGTAAAAAACCGCCTACTCTCTCTAAAAGTTCAACTGAAGCAGAGTATAGAGCTCTTGCTTCAGTAACCAGTGAAGTGATCTGGATTGTAAAAATTTTGAAAGATCTGGAAGTTACAAATCTTTTACCTGTTTCACTTCATTGTGACAGTAAATCAGCTATTAAAATAGCTGCCAACCCAGTTTTTCATGAAAGGACCAAACACCTTGAGATTGACTTACATTTTGTTAGAGAAAAAATTTTAAATAGTGTGGTCAAAACTGTTAAGGTAGAATCTGCAAATCAAATTGCAGATATCTTCACAAAAGGGTTGGATACATTGCAAAATAATTTTTTGGTAAACAAACTTAATATGTTTGATATATATCAACTATCAGATTAAGGGGGGATGTTAGAAATAAGGTCTTATGTGCTTATTGAATAATCTGATATTTGCTTATTTAAGTTTGTTTATTTTGCAGTTTAACAATTGTATAGGAGAAGGACTCAAAGTGAAAGATATTCAAGGCAGATACTAACTTTGGGAGCTAAGAGGCAAGTTTGCTAAAGTTGAAGGAGTTGACTTGTAGAGACCAAAGTAGAGTCGGTGGAGGCATTATATAAAGAAAAAAGACAAGATAGAGTCTCATAACTCTATCTCTCATTATCTCTCTAAAATCTCTTTGCGTTCTTTATTCTCTTGAAACCCTAGTTTTGTATCTGATCATCTTGATCATATATAAGTTGTTCTGCTGTGTTGATACTTGATTGAGATCAAGTATTTAGTATTTGTTATTGTTATCTGTTTGAGAACAGATTGTTGAGATTGTAAACTTGATTTGATATTAATAAAACTGCTTTTATAACCATTAGATTCAGTTNAAAAAAAAAAAAAAAAAAGATCGAAAGTATTGCTAACCATCATCGCCGTGGGTACCATCAGTCAAAACATCGCCAATGTTAAATACCTCTATGGCATTTATGAGAGGAGGGAGATCAGAATCAACATCAGCCGTTAAAGATATATTTGTGAGAGAATCAACCATGTAATTATAAAGGTAGCGTTCCCGCACAGTCCCATAAGGTGGTGAAAATGAATCTGAAAACAATGCACGACTTCATGAACTCGACGTCTCGTAATTATTAAATGATCTCGTTTGACTTGAATCAAGGTTGCTAACTTCTGAGTAATACATATTTATGTAATATGAGTACGAATGAAATAGTGTGGTCACGATGAAACTATTGGTCGTGCTTGTCATTGCGTTTTGAAAAATTTCAAGAGGGGGGTTATCAGGTGTAGTCGGATCAATAACAACTACTTCAATTGTTACAGTGTCGGTTACGCCTTGAGCTGATACCCAGATGCGGTCATAGCGATCGCTCAGGTACCTGGAATATCAAAGTTATTAGAATTCAGAAGTTGTAGAATATTAAGAAATAACTAGTTACATGGAAATAAAAGGAACTCAAATAACATAATACCTTATGGTATGACTTGCACCATAAGCAAACCTAGCAATCAAGAACAAAGCATGATTCTCGTCTACTTCTTTATAAACTTCCGAGTCAACACTGCGAAATTCAAGAGCCGAAATAAATGGGAATTGATTGGCCTTTGTTTGAGCCACGCACACGCTAGCTGCATCTCCTTTTGTAACATAAGTAACTTCGTAATATATAAACCTACTCATTGAAGTCTGAACTTTAGCCCAAAGGTTACCATCAAAGTGGAGATCGAACGTGGGAGGCTTTGACAGTCTATCATAATTTTCATAGTTAAAACTAGCCCGAACTAGAACTTTTTGACCCTTTGTAACCGGTATCGAATATTAATTCTTTTTCCGGCTGGTGAAAACCCTAAGGGTGTCCATCACCGGTGATACCGAGTTACTAGATTGAACAACTCGTGCATCCCCATTTGAGATAAGTGTATCATCAGGAGTCTAAGTTATGAGGTTCAAATCAGTTATGGGGTCTGATGCGCCACAATTTATGCTTGCAATCACTAAAGTAGTATGGAACTCAATTAGCAAATTAAAGTGCATTCGATCTAATTAACTTTAAAATATGAACATTAAACTGGACTTACGAAACTAGTGATGTAATGGGACTAAATGAAAGTGAAACTGAGCTTTGATTAATGCTCGCGAGTTCTAAAATCCCATTTAAACTTATTTTGTCAAACATAATATAATGCTATCATAATATGTAAACATGAAAAGTTTGAAGCTAGTTTTTATGCATATATTTTCCTACTCAAATAATATAGATAATCATACAATATGATCAATGAACGAATCAACTAGATATCATAGTACTGACTATTGTAATGAAATTTATTAGGGACGACACTTACATTGGCCGGAAACGGAAAATGTGAATAGAGCTAAAAGGACAACGACCGGCAACAACTTGAAGTGTCCGGCCATGGTGATGTATATATGAGAGTTGATGACATTTGAAGCTTGATTGTGAGGTATATATAGTCTGTGGAAAACTAGAAGGGGGGTTGAATAGTTTTACCGGTTTTTCGTTTAATTATCTTTTGAAACTTTCCGTTTAATCAAAGATATAAACTCAAAGACAATATATAATATGCAAGTATAAAGAAAGAAACGATCAAACCACAACACGAGTATTTATCGTGGTTCGGCTACAAGGACTCTTTTTCCTTGCCCTACGTCCACGCCCCGAGTATCCAACTCGAGAGTTTCTTTCACTAGTCAACAAGCTCCTTTCACCGGCGGAGAAAACCTTACACGTCGCTTACACGATTACCGACACTAAGCTAGATGTCGAGTTCTTTTACAAGGGTACAACCACTCCCGTTAGTTCTTTTACAAGGGTACAACAACTCCCGTCACACTATGTATTTTAAGGCCTAAAATACTAACCGATCACAACTTGAATATACACAATCAAATGAAGTATAAACTACACGAAGTCTATACAATGTTAAGCTAACAAGTCTTGCAACGTTGTGTTGAGTACTTGTAACTTTTATATGAACTTGTGAACTTCTTTGCTACAAGAGAACTTCACACAAATAACAATGTTAATAGGTTAGATGAATGATGTATGTGTAAAATGTAATGAGAAGTGATAAAGGAAAAATCTAACAAATGGCTTGGTATTTATAGCAAGACTTTCAGCAGCTCTGGCGGATACGGCGGAACCCTCAGATGGGTTCCGCCCGTGTACCTCCAAGGTTCCGCCAGGTCTGACAGTAAGTTTTGCAATAAATCATTCCAAACCAACCAAAGTCACATCAACTTATTTCTAGTCAAACACATACTAGTGTAAGAAGACTTATGGTGAGTCAAACACACAATCTTTTCTTAAAATTGATGTGTTTGACACAAACTTACCATAAATGGGATGTGACATTTCTATTCTAAGAAATATAAAAATGTTGTGTTTTATATGAAATGTAAATGTAGAAAATGTCTAATTATGTAAGTCTTTAAACTCAAATTATGTTTTACTAAAAACTAAAGTTTACACTTTATCGTTAAAAAAACTTAGCAAAGATCGTGTCACAAATCACAATTTCAGGTCATTTTCCAAACCTCGACAATTTTACTATTCACGTAACACTATTCACTCCCTGAGAAGATTTCAAGTCATTATTTTACTATTTACATTTTACTTACTATCCTATTTTAAGTAAATTACGTTTACCGAGAGAGTTTAACCACGTATGTCGTATCACACACTCGTAATTTTTCGGACTCATTTTAATAATAAATTATATTTATTATTACTATATTTTATTTTTGAACTTTTTCGAACTCTTTTGATTTGAAAACGATAAATTATCTCGCAAAAACGTGAAAAACTGCACGCAGCACGTACCGACACAACAAAACATACTTCGTTATACTTATCCCACTTTTAATATACTTAGTTGTGGTATATTGATAAGTTTAGACAATTTCATAAGTACTACATTTTTATGTTACTCGATTTTAGGTTTTGAGGTTTAACGGCTTAACATTAGTAATTATCGGGACCAAACTATACCCCGTAGGGCTATAGCTTCACCATGAAGCAATCAACTTATACATACACCACCTCATAAGCATGAGGTGGGCGTGCATATGACACCAAAATGGCCACATGGCCTTTGCTTAGTACACATGGCCCCTAAATAACCTACTAAGCCTTATAACTTGACATATGATTTCACCCTTTCGTATTTAATTATTCACGTGTATTCACATGAAAGAAAACATAAAGTTAATACTCCTTCCTGTCCTCTCCCATCCGTACATCATATAACCACCATCATCATCATCTAGTTTGATCAAGGCTAAAGTTATACTAAGAAAAAGGAAGACCATGGTGAATTCTACCTAGATCAAGTGAAGATTTATTGATTCCAAGCTCACAACAAGACTTATACAAGGCTAAGGACTGAAGTAGAAAACTAGTACAAGGTTTCTTTAAGGCTACAACAACTTGTGGTTAAAGACTTGAAAGATTGTTAGTGATTGAAAGACTTAGGATAGTGGTCCTTGTATTTTTGGTGTTTTCCATCCAAGAATTTGTAAGTCTATATTTAGTTTTCAAGTCTTTCATTCATGTTGATGTAAATTATATACCTTGTACAAGTCTTATATGTACTTTGACAAGATATGACGTTGTACATAAAATTTTAATCATGAAAATAAACTAGAACAAGCTCTAGATATGACTTATGAAGCTGAAATTCTGAACAGCCCCAAAGAATGATTAAACTGGTCATCTCAGTAAATTTTGAGGTTAAGGCAATGAGATAAGCCGGTAGAGCTATGTCTTGTGATCGTTTCGCCGGGTGGAGCACCTCATAACTCATCCCGATGAATAAATGAGAGCACAAATGGTAAAACATGCCGAAAACTGCACACTGAACTTAGTTAGCTATAATCTCTTAAAAATTTCATATAACCCTCTGTTGTACAAAGAATAAAAGTTTTAGTTAACACTTTAATCTAATCAATGCCGCGAGACCCGCATCAAACCGAGTTATAGAACTCAACTTATCACTATTTTGGCGAGACTGTAGTATGTTGTCCAAAATTCTGCATTGACATATGACTATACATTAGTAAATTTGATATAAGTTATGAGATATTTAAGACCATGAGACTGATTTTAGATTGGTAAATACATTCAAATATTTTGCCGAGGACATAAGAACCAAAACATAATGACTTACGGAATTAATGGATTATTAGTGACATAAACCCGACCTTAGGATAACTTATCAATAGGGCTTGTTACAATTTTTAATAAAACCTAAACTTTCATATTTTGTAAACTTACAAAAATATGTACAATGTCAAAAGTGTATAAATACTTTTATAAAAGTTATTTTGTACTTTCTCGTTAAATATCTAAGACGTGACTATTATATTTCTTAGGTTGTGCTGATTCCTTATTGTTGTGCTATACTTCTTTACACTGTTCTGCCATACTTCTTGGCACCGTTGTATTACTCACGTCACTACATTCCAAGGTGAGTTCATGCCCCCTATTTTAACTTGTTTTATAACTGTTTTGGGGGAGAATACATGCTCGTTTTTACATGAATGCAATACTTGTTTTACTTGAACATGCTACTTGCTTACTCAAACACCAATTGCCTTACTCAAATGTTTCTTTGTTTACTCAAATGCTTTATGTGTTTACATGTAAACACCTACATTTCATGGGTATAGAGATACCTACATTGCTCGGGTATGGCATGATACTTACATGTAAACACCTACATTTCATGGGTATAGAGATACCTACATTGCTCGGGTATGGCATGATACCTACATTACATGGGTGCATAACCACCTACATTTCATGGGTATAGAGATACCTACATTGCTTGGGTGCGTAGTCACCTACATATCTGGCGACATTGTCAGGATTGCCAGATGACGACATTGTCATGGCTGCATTATCACACTTACCATTTTATAGTGATATTGCTACATTTATCTTTGACTCTTGGCTCAAATATTACTTTTGTTTTCATAAACCATATCATATTTGGCAGTGGGTTGCAAATACACAGGTTATAAGTCTTGTATGGGTGGGGCTTGGAACTGGGTGGATTTACAATGCCTTTGCTGGGAAAATCTTCATTCAAATGCTTTACATTACATTTTTTTACTAAACTCTATGAACTCACCAACCTCGTGTTGACACTTTAGCATGTATTTTCAGGTATTAGGCAATGGCACGCTACTAGAGGCTTTTGGCAGGGCATGACATGGTCATAGAAGACTCTGATATTCATATGGGGACCGTTTTAACTATTTTAAGGGCCTAATTCCGCACTATTTTTAACAATGTAAATTCAATAATTTTGTTAAACGATTTTATTCTAAATGATTGAAGATGAAAACCGTTCTTTACACTTGTGTTGTGGTACCAATTGAGTTGCACCCCAGCGATGTGTAAGCTTCTGCTGGACCCGATTTTAGGGGTGTGACAGTTGAGTAAAAGGATTCACTTCAAAGGTGTTATCAGATGCTTCTTCTTGAGGAATTGAAGAGTGTTGATCTGTGTGATTGGTATGACTAGATGATGGAGCATTCTGACTAAGAGAGATGGAGATGGAAGGCCCGTTTGTGGGTTGAGGTTCATCATTAGCAGCAGCATCAGGATCATCTATGACTTGTTGTTCACGGTTCGACTCTCTCAAAGTTGATGGCGCATCAAATACTCATCATAATTGAATCAAATCAATTTCTTCATATCGCTCACTGGTAGGTGGCACAGAAGGAGCATATGTGCGCGTGCGAAGAATTACCAAGTCGCTGAATAAATGCGGGTCGGCAGGAGTCCAAAGATATTAGATGCGGGTCCTGCAACTA